>VXBQ01006556.1:326444-343407 GCA_013400175.1 Phainopepla nitens
TATGCTTTCTTCCCTCTTCATATTTTTTTTGTGTGTGTGTGTGTGTTTTTGTGTTTTTTAAGGTGGTCTATCTGGAAGCAAAGCAAACACTGGCTTGCTTTCTTCCTTTATTTCAAAGGAGATATTGGTTGAGGTAGTAATAAAACATTTGTGCTGAGTAAGGAGGGGCCATCTGCAAGGATCTGTAAGCCTTGGGTTTAAGACACCCATGACCAAGGATTCAATGCTCAAAAATTTATTCACAAAGTAAGCCTATCAGTGAGATGCACTGAAAGCAAAGCCTCCTAGAGTGCTTCTCTCACAGCTGTTATTTAAAGCTTTTGGGTTGCTTCAACCCACATGGCTTTGAACAGAGCTTCTGAGGATGTCTGGGTTAAAGCTGCCCTCTGTGTTACTTGAGGACAGCCTGCTCTCCCACTTCTTCAGCTACCACCCTGCAGGCAAGAAGGTAGAGATCAACCTTGTATCCTGTGCAGGGACTGCAGCTTACTGGGAAGGCCCTGGACCTACACATCATCCATCGAACCTCCCATAGTCATGACTGCCATTAAATCAAAGGGAAATTTCTCATGGATGGCCTTCCCACAAGCTCTGCATGTTGACTATTTGCAAGACACATTTACTTCCAGTGTTAGATGATGAAACCTGCTGGGGACGACTGCTGCATCTGCATGAACATGTAAAGGGACCTGAAGAAATGGTTTTTTGTGTTTTTACTTCTTGTGCTTGGCAAGTGAGGGTTGCCTTTTGGCTGAAGATCTGGGAAAATCAGCCCCTTCTCCAGTGTCCTGATGTTAGGGCTAAGGCACCAAAGAGATCTGGGAGAAAGGCCACGAAGGCAGCAAGAGCCCCTCATGCCTGCTCTGTGCTTCAGGAAGCTCCACATTCCAGGTGTCTGTCTCCCTGTTGGTCCTGCACTGCAGCTCCTGCAATGGCTCTGCCACCCTGAGCTGGGACTTTCCACCTCTCATATGTGCCACTTGCAGTGGAAGAGGATGAGATGGGAAGACCTGACTGAGTCTGCTCCTGTTGCTTCAGTTTCAGTAACACTGCCAAGGCTCTTCAACTGCTGCCTGCAGCTTGCTTATCACTGCGCTCGCTTATCGCAGCACTGACAGGCATTTTGATCCTGAGCAAGTAGCACTGTAACAAACTTGGGATGTTGGGTGTTCTTGTCTGTTCTAATGAGCTTAGAAGGTCCTGATCCCTCCATCACAAGAAATTTACAAGGCAGCGGGAAAAGGTTTGAAGATGGGCAACAAAGATGATCAAAGGTACAGAAAGGCTCTGTATGAAGGAGGACTAAGCCAGGACTTTTGTATATGGAAAGGATATAAAGCAGGAGGAGGTGATAGATTTACAAAAAAAAATCTTGAATGGCATGGAGAGAATGAATAGATTGATATTTTTTACTCCTTTTCAGTACAAGAGGTGGGAGACATCAGTCAAGCTAATAAAATATTAGGGCCCCAAAACATTTCAGTCAGCTGACCCATCCTTGATAAAGGATGATGTGGGTGCTAAAGTTTTTAGGATTTCAAGGAAAGACAAGAGATTTAATGCAAGAGTAATCCCCTGGGAGTACTAACTACATAGAAACCACAGCCTCATCAGGAGGTTCTTGTTCTGAAAATGTGAGAGTGTTACAGGGGGTTTTTATATATGCCTGTTCACTAGGCATCTGCTGTTGGTGTGGTGAGAAGTAGGGTAGAAGGACCTTCAATATGACATTTTACAGTTTTCCTTCTGTTCTTCACAGCAGTGAAAAGTCTGCAAAGCTGTAGAAACTATGAGTAGGCTTTAGGTCACTTAATTTTAACCCTCAGAAAATAGAGGCTCTAGTCACCAATCTCCCAGAAATCAGTGGCATGGAGGGCACACGATCCACCCTAAGATAGGTATCCAAAAGGGCAGATGAATCACCATCTCCAGCTACCTTTTATTTTTGGTTTCCCAGGGCATCTGGACAGCTGCCTCGTGTTGGATGAGTAGTCCCTTTCTAACTTCAGTTAATCTTACTTGAGTGAGACTGATCCTGATTAAAGTGGATTTTGGCAGTAGGTTTAAAGCCTTTTTCTGCAAGGTTTCAAATGCCACCATGTTAAGGCTAGCATTTATTAGATGTGTCCTTTGAAAAAAGCTTCTTGAGCATGACTGGGAATTTCACCCTTCAAAGGTCAGTGGTCTGCAGCAACTAAACCAATCAAGCACTACCTGGGGTCTGAGGAAGCTCTGTTTCAGAGTGTGGGACTTCTGACATTTCACTGCCTATTTAGACACTGCATCTGAAACTAATTAAAAGGAAGGTGACTGATAGCTGAGACGCAGAGCTTACTGGCTTGTGTTGTACTGTCCAGAAACATTACATGACCATTCCCAGCTGTTGTTCCGGCATGGGGTACACCAGCTGTCTCATCAAATCACACCATGGAATAACAGCACAGAAATCTTCCATATTATCCTGCCATAAGAAAACAACTCCTACTGACAAGACCCCAAAATGAAAAAAGAATATCTGGAAAGCTAACTTTTTTTTGCTTCCTCTGATTACATTTTACCTTCCAGGAAGCAGATGTAAACACAGTCCACATTCATTCCAGCTTTGTAATCACCAGCCTTTGTTTTTGTAAATGTATCTAAACTGCTAACTTCATTTTCACAGCACTTAAATTACTTGGAAAATTCTTTCTCATCCAGATTGCCAATATGTAGTATGACAGACTTTGGCACTATTGGAGCAGTGTACCCTGCCTGCCTTCTGTGGATGCTTCTGTGGATGTGTTAATCATTACAGCACAGCTTTCCAAACCAATAAGATATTGCTGAATGTTATATACATATTAATTAAGTTAAATACATGGTGGGTTTTTTTTTTTTGTTTTGTTTTGTTTTGTTTTTTTTAGTTCTGCCTTTTACAAGAGATTGTGACATTCAAGACATAAAATCAAATTTGTAACCAGAACTTAGATTTCATAGGGACAGGTTTAGTAAAAGCCAAGATTAGAAAAAATAGCCCTATTCTATTTTCCTTTTCTGAATTTGACTGGATGTAATTCTTTAAATGTATAACCAGTATCTTATCAACACAAAGCTATTGTATTTGATCCCAGATATGAAACTGGCAGGAAATGGGTTACTACAACAAAATGCAGAAGTGAGCTTTCACCAGCTTGCCTGAGAAAAAGGCTAAAAATATTAAAACTGTACTTTAATTGTAGTTGAATTTTAAAAATACCAGGTGCTATTTGATATTTAGATATGGAAATAATAATAAAATCTATGAATACTAATGCTTCAGGGTCTTACAGTGTCATAAACCCAGAATAATGCCACTGAATACATCTAAATTCTGCTGACATTGAACTGGTGGAAGGGTAGAGTCAGATCTGAGGTCTTTTTTACCTGTTATGTTTAACCTGGCCAGACCTTTACCTACCATGGTCATTGCTGGTATGCAAAGCTCAGACATCAGAGCTTTTTGTCTAGAGAATGTGAAGCAACACTATCCTTAGGTAAAAGGAGCCCTAAACACATTACAAGACTACACAGTGTAGGAGAAACTTATAATTTAAGCCAGTGTGGGTGGCTGAATACTCTGAATACTTTTATGTATCTTTTAAAAATTATGAGCTGACAGCACGGTACCTTACCTACTACTCTGAATGCTATTTCATGCTGTCCTTGAGCAAGGCTTCCTGGGGGAGGTAAGGCTTGTTGAGCGAGTAAGAGCCAGCAGTATTTAGACACCTTCCTCCCCTTCACTTCAGTTAAAATTAGGCACAGAAATGCCTCTGTGGGTTTGGGCCTGGTGAGCAGTGAAACAGGGAATCAAAGTGACCTGCAGGAACAGCGTGGCAGCTGAGCGGCTACAGTGGGTGTTTTATGGCAATAGTGGTGGCAGACGGACCAAAGGAATTGTCTCTGGAGGCACCACGGCTGTTCTCCTCTCTGTGCAGAAGCCCACACTCACCTGAGGTTGATGCTGGCTCTCTAGGATGGATGGGAATTACAGCTGACCAAATAACTTGTGCTAGCTGTCCCATCAGCTCTCTGAAGAGTGTTTTATTAGAAGCATTTCTAGAAGTCCTCTGCAAGTCGGTGGTGGCACTTTTTAGGAATTTGCAAAAAAGTGATACTGTGAGCAGCCAGACAAGGGTTGGACAGTCTACAAAGACAGCTTCCAAGAAAAAAGGCTAATATCAACAAATATAAGTCGGATACACACAATCATTTATCTGCTCTGGCCACGCTAACAGTAAACCAGCTGCAAACATATGCAGATGACATGTGGAGTGTACTTCAAAGACTTTTTACAATTCCTTAGCTTGGGCAGAAGACAAGGATGTGGGTGCCAGGACAGACACAGGAATCTTCCCCAGACAACCATTTCTTAGCCTGGCATTGCATGTTGATTACCCCTGTCAGAAAAGGAGACCTGCCATAATTACCTCTTTTATTTGCTGTTATAATTGACACTAAGCTACACGGTTTTATGGTTGCATTTAATTCTCAAGCCTAAAGGAAGGGAGAGAAGCCTAGGGCAGGGGAAGGTGGGAGATGGGTTTTAGCTGAAATAATCTGTAGGGCTGGGAAGTTTAGCTAGAGAGCCATGAAATATCCAATGGAAGGATTGGGGAAGCTCCTTCCCATTTTCAGAGGCTGCTTCAGACAATGTGCTGGAAGTTTGTGTGAGGGGCAGGCTGTCCTGCTGCCCTCTCAGGGTCATCATCCAATAGCCATGCTGGGGGCAGAGAGACACAAGCAAGCACACAGAATGGTTAAAGGCTGGCCAGCAAGGCCAGGAGCTGGGCAACATGGGAACAAGTGTCATGCCTGCTGGGAGAGCCATGTCCCTGTTAGTCCCATTCAGAACCGGCCATCTCACATTACAAATGCTCTCAGGGTTTGTTGTGAGCCTTTTTTGACAGTGACGTGCACCTGGGCTCATAAACACTGTGTACCACTTCTGAATCAGCACTGGAATGGTTAAGTCGCGGTGAATTTCCTTTTTTTTCCAGATAGATAAAAGATCCCTTACAAATCTCTTTCAGGTGTAGTTCCAGTATATTTTCCATACTGGATACAGCTACAGATTTCCTATCTTTCTAGAAACAAAGGTGCCACAAGGGTTGTGTACCAGGCCAGGTAACAAAGAGTGCTGAAAATCCCAAAGAAATGTCATCATAAATATCTGTTAATTTTGGAGCCATGTGAAAATGACAATTGAGCTCAGGTTCAGTTGTATAAAAAAAAAGTATAAGCCTCTGCAAGAAAAAAACCTTGTGCATTTATAAAACCCTTCCTGGGATTGTGATTTTTCCTAAGCGCTGTGAGTTGAAAGTTGTTTTTCATTCAACGGCTACAGCTGTGACTCCAGCTGTCCCTCCTGAATGTTATTTGATTCAGGAAGCCTTTCATGCTGAGGACTGACCTTTCAAAGGGATTTATATTGTGTGTTACCCTTTTTGTCCTTCATTATGTATATGCTAATGAGCTGAGGGTGGTGGCCAGGAGATAAATTGGTAGCAAGTGATAAATTGCTAGATAACCTACTCATTAGTTGGAAGGCTTGCAAGTAAAGTAGAGAAGAAAGAACTGTGAAGATCAAGGACTGTTAGTGGAAGCTGATGAGAAAGTCCTGTGGAATAGGATTAAAATGAGTGAGCCTCAACCTGACTGAGTTGGTGGGTGTTGCATGTAGTTCATGCTGCTTTTTGGAAGGGGTGCCTGGACATTCCCACCATGACTGGAAGGTTTTCTTCTTTAGCTCTTTGCACATGTGAACTTTTGTGATTAGGAGTGTAAATAGATTGCTCAGCCTGTGTGTGCCTCTTCAAAACTGTGCTATTATAATCTTCAAATGAATGGCAATGGTGTCCGCTATGCAGTGGAGGGGGAAGCCTTCTCCTTGGAGAAGCAAGGCATGTGGATTTGGTTGATGCTGACTCCAGCATAGCTTGAGATGCAGTTTGATATGTAAGGCCATGCAGTACAGCAGTGCCACCTTCCACCTAAGGAAGGTTCTCCTTATTGGAGAAACCCTTAATTTTAATAAGGCTGATTGTCCTTTCCTGTCAAGATAAAAGCACCACATTTGTTTGTTACCTGAGAATGCGGGCAAAATACCTGTAGATAAATGTTGCAGTTTCTGCTGTTATCTTTTGGAGTTCTTGAGACAGCAAATGCTTTTCAAGTGTGTATGACTGGTGGAAGCTACCACTCTGCCTTAGGTGGTAGGAGCTCATACTTAGTGCCTATCAAAACTCAGTTCTTGAAAACTGCCTCCTGAGAGAAACACTTTTAATTAGCTGGGCTTTCCTGAAATGAGTAGGTGCAAATGAGTCAATTTAATTACTTAATGTAGCAGTCTTCTCATGTAGGCAGTTGAGGATTTTTTCTTGTCTAGAACTGTTTCTGACAGAAATAGGACTTCTGGTCAATTGGAACTCACAATCAGGAAATTGACTGTGTTTTTGCTGGTATTGGAGTGAGACTGGTCTCTTGCCATTATTTTTTGGCAGCACAAGCCACGCGTGCAAAAGACACAACACTGGAGTCAGACACAGACTTATGCATCCCCTGTGGCTGTCTCCACACCTAAGAAAAGAAAATGCATGATGTTAGCAATGACGCACCAACTTTGGGAATGGTTCCATGAGCTGTCCCTAAGCATCCAAGGAAGATAAGAGTTAAGTGTATGCTCCCGGAAACAGAAGGGCAAACACACAAAGCATGTTAAGCCCAGGCAGCCAATCTGCAAGGATGCTGTGCGCAGAATAAGCCTAGGAGGAACCACAACTGATATGCTGGGGATTTCACAGCTTTGTCTGCAGCAGGAGACTAATCTAGACTTCTGTGCTGTGCCTACAATACAAGGCTGGGAGCAGGTAACCTCCTACCTCTTCCTGCAGAGGTTCCCATCTGCAGTGACTGTAGCCTGGAGGAGTTTGTACCATCTGCAATGGACCATCATAAAACACTCTAAGGCACAGAAAACTGTTTATGCTGCTACTGAAGCACTTGACAGCAAATACTTTTATTTATAGTCAGTGTGTCAATGGCTCACCTGAGGAAGCAATGCTTGTTCTCAAGACAGTGATTTTGAAGGCAAATCACTGCAAAACTTTGGGACCATTCATACATGGATATGTGGTGATACTAGTGTTTTATGCCCAAAGTTATTTTAGTGCTGCAGACAGCTGTATTTCAAATTTTTGGGAGAAGCATGGTGAGCAGTTAACAATATGTTAACATAGATTAAAAAAAACTTCGGAATATGTGTGCCTAGCAAACACTGTTGGTAGGGTGAGGGAGAAGTGGCACTGAGGACTTGTAACAGCCAACTTTCCAGACAGTCTCTTATAAAATTTTTTTAAGGGTTACTAATACTAATTTTTATGACTATTTTCTAGTTATGTACAAAAATATCTTAAATCACTTCAAAGACCTTTAAGTGAGATGCAGTTTGAAGAGAGACTTTTTTTTTTCCCCAACAGAGCAATGGAGAGAACTGAAAGGGGAAGAAGCCAATAAAATTGCAGACTTTTCGGGTTGTCCAAGATTATCTTCATCTGAAAATTAGAAGCAGGAACAGCAGGTTAAGAATGGGGTGAGAACAATTGCTTTGATGATGAAAGGACAGAAAGCAGTTTCCAGTCCTTAAAAATTAAACTGTGGACTCCCACTCTAAATCAGGATACTTTTAGCAGTACAGTCTGTGCCATAGAGGTGGGAAGAACATCAGGTAGGAGGAATAGGAATAAATTACCAATAGCAGAGGAGATGGTCTAGATTTTGAAAAATCCATGCCAGGTAAAGTCTCCTCGTATACCTACCTTTTGATGAAAACATTCTAAGAATTTCCTCCTCTCTTCTCATCCACAGAGTGCTATTTACTTCCACACACCCTGCTCCTCCCCTTCCACCCCACCTTGATTGGGCTATATAGATGTTTAGGAGGCCACTGGGGAGCTGTACTAGTGAATCGATCCGAAGACTTTAAAAATCCTTGCCAAAAAGGCAAAAATCATCCCTGTGCCTGAGCTAGTGGCTGCCACCCATGTTTGCAAGGTACTGTTACTTCCAGTCCAAGGTCTCTGTGTGGAGCTTGCACATTCTTCCTCAGCCTGGATCTAGCTTGGGATGCCAGCACATGATGTAGATGAGCCTGATTTATTCCACGTGCTGGCTACAGATTTGTCTATACAAATCCTGACAGGCTTTGTAAGACCAGCCCATCTTTAATAAAAAACATCTAAAATTATCTTGCTTTCCTGTGTTTCTGTTCTCCTGACAGCACCTCTTCACAGAACATCCTTTCCTTAAGGCTTTGGTAAGTAGTAGGGACATACATAAATACGTAGATAATCCTGGGATTGGCAGCCTTGTGGATGCTGTGCACATAATCCAAGCCTGTCATTGGGAGTTAGAAGTATCCCATGAAAAAAAGCAGTAGCAGACAATGATGTGGTAATCTGTACAAGATGGGATTGCTTCTGCCCCTTCTCATCCCCATTTAAGGTTTCTCAAAGTAAAAGATATATTGATACTTATATTTTTGCTGTTTTCATCAGCAATTTGACTACATGAGTTTCAGCTGGCTTAATATAAAATTTTTGTTGATAACTTGTGCTTTGAGTAGCTGTCACCATTTTTTAAAATGACAAAATCTATAAAAAACTTGATCCCATTAAAAATACAGTATCTACAGAGAGAAAACTCAGTATGAAGTTTGCTCAGGTTATTTCAAAGAAAACATAGTTATTACAATAACTGTTGATCCAAAACACTTCACATGTGGGAAAGTTTAGCTGAAGAAAAAACAGTTCATATATATAGATAGACAGCTATAGAAATAGGCATATTACTTGACCATTTAAACTCCTAATCCTGAGTTTAAATACTGAGGTCTAGCTCACATCCTTTTGCCAGTATTTCATCTGCAGATTTTTGGATATAAACTCTGTAAGAGCGATTCAGTTTAAGTGTTCTATCCTGCTCCACCTGGCCTTTTAAGAAAGCTCACACCAAGGTGGTTATCTCTTGGGATGGCACATCTCCACCATCTATGGTGGTGATAGTTTGTTTCCTTTTAAAGTATTTTTTCTGTTGTGGCTCTGCATTTTAGAGGAGCCAATTAAAAACATGCTCTTGGCAGGACATGGCTAGCTTTTTCAGCATATTATTTGGTTATCGAGGCTGGAACTTGCTAGAGAAGCTCTGTTGCAGTATTTGCCCATATCATGCCTCTGAGGCTTTTAAATGCACTGTGACTTAATGCTGGCTATCAATAGCACAGTAGTTTCTATACTTGGAATTTAAATGCTAAGATTTGGCTTTTTACTGGGTTCACTAGAAAGTTATGAAGAATTATGTGCCAGAATTTCATTTTTGTTTCTTCAAGTTTAGGCCTTATTTAAGGAATTCTATATTGGCTTTATGCTGAGGTCTATGTGCACATAAATCAATGCATGGGGAACCCCATCCTGCCAGGTGGAAGCCCTCAACAGCTTTGCTGCCCTGGGATGAGAATTGGTGTGGATGTGTGGGAGCCTCACCATGTGCAAAAACTGGCCCTGACCCACATGTAGATGAGCAGCTATTCCCTCCAGTGCTGTTTTGGCTTGGGATGAAATAGAGCTGAGTGGTGTGTCCAGGAATAGGATGTTAGAGTTGACTCCATGGCAGGATAGATATAAGGGACTGGGAAATCTGGGTGGCTGCTGCTGGTGGTAACCTACTCTGCTGTGACATCATCTATGTAAAGGATTTCCAAACCTACATGCCCAGGATCTCGGGATGTAATGTTTGTATTTGCCAGAGCTGTGCTAAGATCCTTCAAGCCAGAGCCCACTTAGTGCAGTTTGAATATTTCATACCTTTCTGGTTCTAGTTTAGTTTATTATCTGCTTCCAGCTGAGTCACATGAATGTAAACAGATCCCTTTGTCTCTAAGGCAATGATTCCAGAAAATTGGGAGAGTCAGTTCAGTCCAAATACCATCTGCAGAAATGAAGATTTTAAAACTGACATTGAGTTGACCAATCTTATTCTGCTGCTGTTTCCTCTCTCATGTTTTTCTTGGGTAAGTGCATAATTTTCTGACACAAAGTCTGATTTGTTGAATGGATGCTGACATGGCAGCAATGTTCCTTAGCACATCCCAATTTCAAAAGCAAAAAATGGCCTATGTGTCACTGAAATTGATGTAGAGGCCTAAATTTTAAGAAAAACTTGTTATAAAATAGTTTGGGTCCTTGAGAACTTTGTCTTCAATTTTTCTTATTAATGTTGCTGCCACAGACTTGCAACCAAAGCAAAACTGGCTAGAACTGCCAACTCTCCGTCAGCTCAGCTCCACAGCAGTTCACAGAAGCACTGCCATTGTTCATATTTTCTGTAGTTTGGTCAAGTGGCTGCCTGGTTGCAGCAATTTAGGTGCTCGGCAGATGACAGCTCAGTACATAGGTGATGCTGGAAAATGTCAGCAATTGGAATAGGGACAAGGAGCAAGTTCGGGATTAGCAAGGTGCTAGAAGTGCTGATGAAGCACTGATTTCTGTGTTTTTCAGATTTGTCTTTCAGGCTTGTGCTGCTTGGGAGGAAGAGCAGATGACTGCTTCTGCTCTTTATTGGGAAAGGCATAGGAAGAGTAAAATACTGACAGTCACAATACACAGAGGTGTATAGACATCCTCTGATCACTGTTGTGACGCTCACTGAAACAAACTTAGGGACTGCAGGTATGCACCTGCTCAGCACTGAGCCCTTGCCTTCAGGCTATAGGATCACAGTCCTTGGGATGACTGCCATGATCTACTTATCCTTGAGTAAACAGTTGTTAATTCCTCCTCTGGAAAATATATGACTAACATTAGTGGGACACCCAAGTACTACTCGGAGTACGGTAAAAATTATCTTCCTACCACTTTGCTTTGCATCCCCCCATTTTTCTGCTTCATTTAAAATTTCCTCTCCCTACATTTCAGGGCTTCTTCTAGGCAGGCATGCTGTAAGCATCAGATGTCCCCAGCATGCCAATGTATCTGTCTACTTTGTTCAGCCATTAGTGACGGGATACCACTGATTTCTGCCATCCTACAGCACTGCCTTTTACAAAAATGCCACACTTCCTGGCCTTTATCAAAGAAGACTGCAGCCTGCTGTGTTTGTCTAGCTTAAAGCACTCTGAAACTGGAGTCTGAGTCCCTTTTTATTATTTTTTTTTAATCTGGACACTTAGTGCAGTGAGATTTATGTACAAATTTTATGGGATATTAGTGACACATATTTTAACTTCTTGACTGGAAATTGATCACCTTGCTTAATGCCTTCAATAATACGACTCAAACCCAGTGACCTCAGATACTGCCTTTGGGTTGATCCAGACTATGAAAAAGAATTTAGAATGGAAAGTAGTCCAGAATGTTGTCTTGTTAACATGGATGCTTGTATTTGAAATTTAAAATAAGCTGGCTGTTATTTAAAATGTGATCTTTACCTTTTGTGCCTCCAATTCTCAACTCCATCCTGCTGCAGTGAGAAGGGAAGAGGGGAGCAAGAGAGTAACATCTGATGTGGGAGAGTTTCCATGGGGGTGAATTGGGAAGTATGATTCCTAAACCATGACATCTGCAGTCAAAGCTGAGAAACTTCCTGTGTAGGAGACTGCTGGTTTTCAGAAGTCAATTTCTGAGCTTTTGACCCATTTCGAAGCACAGACAGTGGGTGCTTTCAGTATGCAAAAACTTGTGCATGGTATTTTTGAGCATTCTGCTTGCTGATGAGTTGCTGCATCACAAAGCTGCCTAACTGGGGTGGCTTCTTGCAGCAAGGCTTTCAAATGGATGTCATTGTGACTCAAGCTGTGGGCAGCAGCAGCAGGGACTGGAGGAATTTTGCATGTTTTTCAGTCTTAAGCCCAGATTCTGACTAACCCCTGCATGGGTGCTGGTATCCAATGATGAGCTGCTCTCAGTCACAGCTGGGTACACTGCACACATTCTTTCCAGTCCCGTGGGCTGCGGGAGGGAATAGTGTGAACCAAGAGTGACTGGGATTAGAATTTGGCCCTCAAATGGCTTTATCAAACTGTGGGAAAGCAACAGTGTTGCCAAGTAGAGGAGGTAATGAAGAGTCACCACACTACACACCTCCTCCATTTCAAAGCAGAAGAAGGCCTTTGTGTTGGCAATTCCATTCTCCTGACCAAAACAGAAAATGGCATGGCAACCTTCCCTTTTTTGGTTCCTTTCAGGTGGTTGCACATAATGTGTTAAAGATATATGTAGGAAAACTTTCTGCACTACCTATAGACTTATTTCCTTTAATCCATGCAGTTATAGGCATATTGAATTTGAGTACTGACACTGGTGTTTCTCTAGTTCTGGATTTTCTAGCTGACGTGGTTTTGAAAAGTAGCAGCAAATTCTTGCAGAAATCTTTTGTTTCTAACTGTGGCTCATTGATATTCTCCAGGCAGAATGGCAAAACTTGTCCTGACCTTTCTCCTCCTGTTTTCTGCTAAAGGCTGGTTGACCCTTCTTGGTTTACCTTGCATTTGAGCTATGGTGTTGGAAGAACACGTAATCAAGGCATTTCACCAAACTTCCCCATGGCGTGTTCCAGCAGAGATTAACTATGGCCACTTCAGGCACAACCCACGTGTGGCAGCTGTGGGTAGTGAACACGATGTTTAACATCTCCTACAGAGAGAATCATGAGACAGACTGCAGTCTCATTAAGTTCTTTGTACTTTCCCATTCTTATTTTGATCATTTAAATTCTCCTGAAGAGGGAGTATCAGCTTTCTAGAAGAGAAGAAATACTGACTGCTTACTGAGCAACAACTGAAAGCTATCATTTTTAAACTTATGATTTCTTTTGACATTGAATGCTTACACTGGGAGACACATTTTTCACTACAAACTATTTCTATTTTGCTTTGTAGAGCAACAGAAATGATTAAAGTAAAAGCTATTCCCAGTTTACAATCACTTCTTCAAAATGGTAATAATAATTGACCTTAGGTTAGTCTCTATATAAATTATATTTGAAATTGTGTAAGCCGCAAAGAAGCATGGCTGGACAGTCCCCAACATATTTTCCAAGAGAAAGTTACGTCAGGTTTGAGTAAGACATGGAGTGAAACTTGCTTTAGTTCTTAAATGCTTGTGCTCTACACAGAAATCAAGCACTTGTGTCCCTTATGTTAGAAGCATGATGTTTTGCTAGTCATTAACAAGAAAAGTATTATGCTTAATCTGAGGCTTTTCTAAAGTCTTTTTTTTTTTTTTTTTGCAATTACGCTATAGAAGGGAGCAGCTGAAATAATAATAAAACTTTGTACTTGCGGGGAACTTTCATTTGGGAATATCAAAATAATTTATAAGCCTAGTTAAGTCTATCTTGATATTCTCCTAGGATACTGCTTTCCTGTGGCAGTTGGTAAGCCTGTAATTTTGCCCTGGTTTAGCAGAAGGGAGAACTGGGGTGCAGAAAGGATAAACAACCCATGCAGGGTCACTGCAGCTGATCACAGAGGGTTAGCCAAGATTCATGCACACAGATGTGGGGTTTACGTGATGGGTCTGGGTTACTTTTTGGTTTCTTATTGTAGGGAGGTTCTCACTGCTAAGAGCCTTTACCCCACCAGTGTGGAATATCCAAGTCCTAAGGATCTACCTCTGGGTGCTGGTAGATACTTGCCTCCCTCTTAATTTCATTCATTCACAAAGGGTCACTTGCTAGGTTCCCTTTGGATGCCCAAGCCTCTCTCTCCCTCACGCCAGAGAATTGGGCTCTGCAGCAGGCACTGCCCACCCCCAGCAAGGAGCCCAGCTGGGACATGGAGCACCCAGGTGATGGACTCCCAAACAGCCACATTTACAGGGGAGGTAAAGATGCCCCTGCTGAAAGCGTGATGCATCTTCTGGTTTCTAGTAAGCATCCCAAGGTACCTGGACAACAGCAATCCTTTATTTGTAAATAATGAGGGAGCGCCTCTTGATGCTAAATCCCTAGATGAGAAGAAAGGGTGAAATCTTCTGACCAGTTGAGTGTGGGACCACTCTAGGGAGTCTGTCAGCCACTTAAAAGACGCGTCTTCAAGAACAGGGGATGGCTCTGATCTGTGAGATCTTCATGTGTCTCTCTTGAAACAAGCTGACTCCTTGTTCCAAACAGTTCCTTTCTGTCTGGAGCTGCAAGTACATCTTTAACAAGAATATATTTTCACAGGCCGTAAATCAAACTACTCTTCTTCATCAAGGGAGAAATGCCCCATATTTCATGGCAGAGAGGTTGTAAAAACACAAGGGTACAACTCCCTGAGCTAACCCTGGCTCTCTGCTGATGGTCTGGGTGGGACCTCAAGCAGAAGCTACATTGTGTGCTCTGAATAGAGGAATTTTCCTGTTGTGATCTTTTCTGCTGCCCATGTGAAATCTAACTGCAAGAACACTAACTGGGAAACATAAATCTATAGGTTTATAATTAACCTTTAGGCAAGTGCCCATGCATAGTCTTATGGACACTTGCAAGAAGATTATAAAGTTAATTTGTTCAGTTTTTTGTGTGTTGGGCAGAAAGTGTTTTAAGGAATAAATCAAGGGGTGAAAAAAAGAACTCTGCATTGTAGCTCATTGTCAGTCACACACAAGGATTATGAATTTTTTTAACAGAGGTCCAAACAGTATTTTTAAAAGCACCTTTTTCCTTTTCAGGATGCAGAATATACGTCTTTAATTGTAGGAATATCAGAGATTTTCCATCCCATGTTGTTCATTTTGTTTTAATATCTCCCCTCTCTTTAAGTGCTACCTTCTTGCTAAAATTTATAGCTCAGACTTTTGGGCAGGAGGCACGGTTTAGAAAGTACAGTGTAAAGCTCTGGAAACCCAGCAGAGTGTGGGGCCTGCTCTGGGACACCAGTATTTTTGCAGGATAATTGAGCTGCTCAGCCAGGTAAGGGGGCATCTGAAATTCTTATAAAAATAAGCATATGCCTTTAAAAATCTGGATGTAGACCACACACCCCAGTTATATGAGATCTCAAAACAGAAAATAGCTTTTGTTTTCCTGGAAGGTACCATGCTGATTCAGAACTGAAACGCCACTACCTCCACCAAAGAGAGGGCAAATCCCGTATCTGCATGACTTATAGTCAGGAACAATCAGGAGATTAATTTTTTTTTCCCCTATTATCTTTGTTTATTCAGTGATTCTGTTCAATTAATATGACTAGATGTACAGATCCCAATGTCGTTGTTGGATTCCAAAATAAATAAAACCAGCAGGTGCCAAGCAGACTTGCAGATCTTCCAGCAATTTTATTCATTAGTAAACTCCAACTTCAAATAGACCCAAAGCAAACACAGGTACAGAAAGCTTAAATTCAGATGTGTTGAAGGAATTCCAGTTCAGGACATTTTATTAACTTCCACATAACTGATTGTGCTTTAAGTCTGCACATGTTTGATTTGTCACTGTTCAAAAAAATCAGTAACGCATGCAGATCAGATGCCTGGTTGAAATATTTTGTGAAAGTGAATGATCAAAAGCAGGTCAAATGCCTCATTCTATCTTGCTCCAACATGTTCAAAACCAGAATAATTCATAGCATTTGGTTAACTTTATTAATGCTTTTTGTCTTTTTTTTTTTTTTCTTTCTAAAATCTCTGTAAAAGAACATCACAGTCTGTGAATTCCAGGACATAAATATCTACATACACAAATTAATTGCTAGTTATAATGTGCATAAAAAACTGACAAACCAATATATTGAAAAAAGTAATTTTATGCGTTATTACTTGCTTGAAGAGCATCATTAAGGTATGAAACTCAGATGTTAGGTTAAGTTAGAAAGAAAATTCTCACACAAAATGAATCATGCAGAGTCCTACCTTGTGGTAGCTGAGACAGGGCTTTGCTGTGAAGGTCCACATGAACTGGGGATGTTTGTATTAAAAGTATCATTATAGTCTGGCTTTTCTTCAGCAGTTGATTGTGGCAGTGAAGGACAGAAATGTCATCTTTGGACTGTTTCCTAATTTCATTCTCCTAATGAAAATACAGCCAATTTGCAAATAATATTGGTGCTGTTTATCTCAATTTTACAAGATTTTTCAATATGTGTGGAAAAGTACCTTCAACGTGTACCTTTAAATGGTATTGGGAAGAAGGTAATTAAAACCTCATACTTTATACTGAGCAATGTCATTCTACATCAGAAAACTTTCATATGTCTTTGATTCTTTTACCATTATCTGTTTTTCCTTGAAATGTGTTATAATTTATGGGAAAATGCTAGTCTTTTGTAGAATGACATGGAACTGGAGCTTTATAATCTTTCTAAGTACTATTAAAATGACTTCCCACAATTGTTGTTCCCTTTAGGATGATTAAATGTCCTTATTATCATTATGTCTCATATACATACCAATTGTCTGTAATAACTTGGTTGGCAATCAATGCTGTTTATGGGATGTTTGTTTGTTTGTTTAGCTGTAGTGTCACCTTTCACGTGGATGATATATCTTGGTCATATTTTTGACCAATGTATATTTCTGTTTATATATTTATAGGCATACATGTGGCACTGATTTTTAGTTTGATGATCACTGAATCTATGGTAAGACTAATTACTTTCACTATTTTTTTTGACTCAAATCTTTGCAAAATTTATTGTACTTCAAAGTGACTAACATTTGGTTTCTGTTTAGAATGAAGTTATGAGCCAACTTTTTCTTTTCTCCCCCTTCTCTCTCTTCCCCCTCTCTCCTCCCCCAACCTGCCTGCCTAACACCTGAGCCATTTAAGTGTGTGATTAATGTAAAATAAAGATCACCCAGGATTTCATTGTAAGATGAATGATACTCTCCAAACATAATATAGTTGGAGACTTGCTCTTCACATGTGGCGTTTTTTTGGTTTTGTGTGGTTTTTTTTTTTTTGGTTTTTTTTT
>VXBQ01006556.1:349946-394047 GCA_013400175.1 Phainopepla nitens
GGAAGGGAAGGGAAGGGAAGGGAAGGGAAGGGAAGGGGTTTTCTCCCCAGGCTGCCCAGCTCTGCAGCCGCTATTTAGCCTGAGGGCTGGACTAGCACGAATGTGGCTCAGGCACTCCCTATGGAGCACTAATGACCTTTGGTTCTGTAGCTTCACTGTCCCCAGACCTGGTGCTTTTCCATCTGGTTCCTGCTATTCCCTTAAATCCCTGCTGGGTGTTTAATAGGAGGCAGGGAGTTTCAATGAAGCTGAGGTCACTTTGACTCACCAAATGTCACTGCTTCTAAACTGGAACCAGACTGAGTTGGGGGTTGTGTTTCTGCTGGGAGGAGCAATGACAAAATGTCCTCTGGACTCTTCACCAGATGTTGATCCCGAGCCCACAGCCTGAGCTCAAGGTTTACTTTTTGTGAGGGTCAGTCTCTGCAGTACATTTGTGAACATGCCCCTGAGTGGACTGCTTTTCTTTAGATGTGGGTTTTATGTCAAAATCTTTATATATTTTGTGGGGTTTTTTTGTGTTTGTGTGTACCTGAAGTTGCCTGACGTGCCTTTGAATCACCCTGTCTCTGTGAGGAATATGTCTGAGCATTCAGTAGCCCAGAATGAGCAAAGAAACTTTTATGTGTCTTTAAGGTCAGTGGCAGCTGAAAACAGATGATTTCTGACAATTGCTTGGCTTGCAGGTCTGCTGGTAGCACCAAGAAACTGTGGCCAGTTAAGTACTACTGAAACAACCCCCAAGCCTGGCTGTGCTTCACTCTGTGGCTCTGGCTTCCTTGTGCTGTCAAGGAGCAGAGCCTTATGCCAGGAGAGCTGCCTCAGAGACTGCTGAGCAGCAGGGCACTGCTCTTGGTCTGTGGAGGGAAGGCTTGAAGCTGCCCTTCAATGCAAAGCTCGAGTGCTCTGCTGAAGAAGTGATTGTGCTGCCCTTCTAACCCCTCACCCTTTTTCTATTTTTTTCTTCCTCTCTTCCTAAGAAAGTAATGGGGGAAAGTTTGTGAGAGAATAGTGTTTGCTGATCTTGTGCAAAGCATGGTGACAAATGATGGCTGGAGAAGCATGACAAGGCATGTAAACTTGTGCTAATGGAAATCTGTGTGCCAGCTGAGTGTTTATTCAAGTCTGTCATTGTCAACAGAGACCCCTTTATAAGTATTGTTTGTAGTAACAAGTGCACCATGAAGGAGAATGTAGCTTTGAATTCTGTATATTTGCCTCCTTGAAAGAAATGGGAAGGAAAAAAAAAAGCACCATTCCCCCATTTTTACATGGAATAATGGTAGTAACTAAATACCTGTTTGTATGTCTGCATATTTTGGATTTAATCAGCCTACTTTTTATAAATCAAATTTCCTCTTAATTGCATTATTCCCATTGGTACTGCTGAACATATGTTACTGTCTCAAGTGTATGGATCCAGTTTGTCACCTGCATCTTTTGATATCCCTGGCTGAAGCAGGATCAAAAAAAGAAATGGACAGCAGTGTCCCAATGTTTTTTTGTCTGCCAGCAAGAGGTAAAAGACATTGTTGAGCAGACTGTCACACTTATTCTTGTGGCTTTTCAGGAAAATGTTTCTCAAATAAACAAACAATAGTGAAAATTCATTTTTAATAGAATTCACTGATTTGCAGTTATTTAGACAAAATACATACAAATTCTTAAACATGGCATAATCAAAGCGCTAAATCTTATTTCAAAACTGCATTAGAATGTACTGTATCCATTCTGTAGAAGAAGAAGAGAAATATCCAAGGAGTTTTGCTGATCTTTGACTGAATTTATCACATATACTTTTTTGCCCTTTAAAAAAAATAAGAATATCCTACAGCTGTAAATTTTTGCCGACCTCCTGGACCTGTACAGATACCATGGAAGTGGATACCAGTTGATTGAGACTGAGAGTTAAGAGAACCAGAAATAGGACTAGATTACTAGGGTAACAAACTTCATCTACATTCGGCAATTTAGAATAGCATCCAAGGTTTGCCTGTTGGATCTCCTGAGCTGCATCATGAAGAAATGAGTGTATGATGGCACACACCAGAAATCTGGGATTGGTCTGTTTCTGATTCCACTCTGGCTTTCTGAGACTCCTAATTTCATCATGCCTCAGTGTCTTTTTACTTTAAAAATACCAAAAAATCCACACTCAGCAGTACTTTCCTCAAGCAGATTGACTGTGAAATTTAATTGCTTTAAAATTCATGACGAGAGTTTTGGAGAGACGCTCCCCTTGAAGATCTGCATCTGCACAATGAAGCAGGGATTAGTTTAAATGGTGAACATGGCCAATGCAGTGATCTTTGAGCTGAGAGAGGAGTCCTGACACAAATGTTGTCTTTTATTTTCTGGTTCACTGTTCTTCTGCAGAGATTGCTGCTGTATCAGGGTGCCAGTAACACCCCCTGCACATCTTGGTAGAGCTGACTTTCTTGGTAGAGCTGACTTAGTGGCAGGCCCAGCTATGTTTGGGGTATGCTGGCTCACCAGGCAGACCCCTCCCAAATCCCAAAGCTGCAGCAGAAACTGTGGGGAGGCAGTGCTGCAGTCTGTTGTGCGAGATAAAGTTTTAATCTCTCCTGTTTCCCTTGGCACTCCTGCTGGCTGGGCACACAGGAAAAGGGTTTAAGTCATTTATACATCTGGCATTTTTGTGTAGCCTTGGGAGGACCCTGCTTACCAAGCCCTGCTCTCTAGGTCAATAGAAACAACAGTCAGTTTGTGAGCCTCTCCAGAGCTTAACTCCCTGTTATTTGGAAAAAATATCTGTATCAGATCTTAAGGTCCTCTGCAAGCTAAACTTTTATGGTTGGCTGTTGAAGTAATCTAGGAGGTAAAGTGTAAAAATCTACTCCTGGAAAGAAGTGGAAATGGAAAGAAATAATACATTTGAGTACATCGAGGAGAGAATGTGCAAAGCAATTTAAGCCAGAGCAGTTTGAGCACTGAACAGTGGATGGTGGAAGATTTGCTATCAATTGTTTCCATTTTTCTTTATCAACTTGAGAAGTGAGCAAATTGCTGGCATTCAGTTCAAAAAGTACATGCCCAGACCTCTGCAGACAATGACAAACTCTTTCAGATGCTGCTGACTCCAGAATCCAAACTCTACCAGTTTCATCTGTGCTTAAATACTGGGCCTGCTAGCAACGTGCTTGACAATGTTTTCTGGCCAGAACAGGCAGTCATTAATTGGTTTATACATGTTTGCACTGGACAGAAACTAACCCCTTGTTAGAAAGAACCATACATGAAAATAGTCGCGACAAAGAGCCTGGACTCAAAGAAAGACTGTACCTTAAGTCACCTAAACAAAAATCTCTTGTTTCCTTTTGCTTTCGTCAGGAGATATCTTTGAATTTTTATAATGAAGTATCTTGCCAAGATCCCCTGGTTTCTGTGACTCAGAGCTGTGGGTCAGCAAGCAGCATAAACGCACCAGCATTGCTCCCTGCCCAGGCCAGCCAGCCTGCCCTGACACGGGTATGCTGTCAGGGTGCTTTATTCCCTGCATGTGGCTCCAAGGGCTCTGTGTTTCCAAATGGCCCAGAGATGGAGGGACAGACAAACCTCACTTGGGGACCTGGCCATGGCTCTCAGTGATGCTGCAGAGATACCGTTGTAAGCACAGCCTCAATTCCCTACTCTTGCTCCACAGTACTTCTTGAGCTGCTTTTACCGTCCAGAAGAATAGGACATTGCAAGGCACCTTCAATAGCCAAAAACATTGCTACTGAAAGCCCAGTTTTAGTAAGAAATTCCCAGGCAAAAACCAGATGTGCTTTTCTAAAGGTGCTTCTGCTGAAAGCTTAATTTTGTGTTAGTTACCATCCAGGAGAGAAATTATGTCATCAGTGTACAGCTAGTAATTTGTCTCTAGAAGGGTTAAAGCAAAGAAAACTCTGAGTTATTAGAAAGGAATAATTCCTTTATTTGAAGCACACAAAAAACAGGAGTCTGGATGGCAAAGGAACAAAGCCTCATTCTTTCATGTGCATTTGCTGAACGCCTTGGTGTCTTAGATAAAGGACAAGCATATACTAGTGGATTAACATTATGAAAAAGTCAGGATTAAAAAAAAATAAATAATTCTCAGTGAGGCTGTGTAATTGAAACTCCATAGCAGTTCAAAAGCTTAGGCCAGTAAGCTCCTGGCCACCAGCTAATTCATGTATTTTATGACAAGAAGGCAGAATGCTAATTAACAGAACAGCATATGGAGGGGGAGAATGAGAGGGCTGCATGGATATTCAGTGACAACCATCTGAACTTCAGAGGCAGTACAGAGGGCTATTAATGCACTCCTTTGCCCTGTCTGAGGGTGCTGACCTCACTTCTAATCCTGCCCCTCCAGGGTACTTAATTTCCAGCATTGCTCAATCCAGTCAGGCCTGTTTAACAGTTTCTTTTCTGAGTTAGTCTCTTTGAAGATGCCCTATTTTCTGTTCAGTGACATGAAAGAGATACTGATGTTGATTATCAAAGGCATGTGCTCCAAACCACCAAGCATCTAATGCCCAGGGGAGGTAATATTATCTCTGCCTTCAACATTTACATCCTCCCGCCAAGAAAGATGTGGTGGTTAACTAGCACATCTTTTTTCCTTCCTACTAATTTTACATGAGCAATTAATCAGAGGGGAAAATTAACTAATTCTTCAGCTTGTAGGTCATGCTAGGGCAGCACTCTCATCTAGATTAAAAAGACCGTGGACTGGTGCAAAGTCAGCTGTGCTGTTCCTTGGAGCCAGACAGGTTTATGTATGGTCTTTTGCTACATTGCACCGATGAAGTTTCACTGCAAGTCTGTCCAGTGACTGCAAACATTAGCCCAACTGCACAGCTGGAGGGCTGGCTACCCCCACCTACTCCTGCTTCTGGGAGGAGTCTGCTCCACCTACCAGCTGCCAGGGTAAAGATCAATCAACATCTCCCTGCTTGCTGTGAAAGGGAAAAAAACTCTCCTGAAGAAAGGGGCATTCACCTTCTGATGAAGAGGGAAGGCCTCTCTGTCAAGCAGTCATAATTGCCTTAGCTTTTAACCCAGAAATCCTTGAAATTCCACTGCGGGCAGGTGGAGCTCAGAGGTAAAAAAAGGGGAAGCAATTGCTACCTTAAATGAAACTATTGCTCAGGGTTTCTATCTGTGTTTCCCTCCTCACCAGCTGAGAAATTTTGATGCAAGGCAGCGGAGAGATCTGTGGCTCAGCATAGTTGCATAAAGCACTGACAAATGACGCCATTGCTGAAACTCATCTCCTGAAGCCAAAGAGATCATGCATGTACAGCAGCAGGTCCTCTCTGATGCAGTGATTCACGTCTTGTCCCATCATGACCCTCACTGTACAGCAGCTAAATGAGGCATGCATGTATATATCATGCTTTTTACTATGGATTTTAGGGGCTGGACTCCATGGCTCAAGAGATCTCTTTCAGCTTTGTGTCAAGTAACATTACACAAAAACAGGGAGTTTTTTCTTGAGATGGGAATCGAATCCTAACATCTCACCTTGTGTTTCCTCTGCATAACTTCCTCCCATCACTCTTAACGTACATTCTGACTTCCTAGATGACAAAAATAAGCAATCCCAGAATGCTGGAAGAAGCTGTTTAGCTGAAGTTTTGCTGCATCATCATTTCTTCATCTTTTTTTCCCTTTTAAGATCTTAGAAAGAATATTACATTTGCTGAATTTTTTTATTTAAAAGATGCACACAGATCCATACTCAGGGATTTCAAGATACTGTGGACATTGAAAATGAAAACAATGTAGATATGGTCACTTAGTTTTAAATTTTTATTTGTGATAAAATTTTTAATTAAGGGGCTTTGAGTTGACAAAAACGGGTAATATATGCATCTAGACAGATTTGTGGCAATTTAAGTAGGTTAGGTACTCTCTTTAGAGCTGAATACTAAAAAGTCTGGTGAAGGGTATCTAAATCTCTTTTCAGGGAAATATGACCATGTGAGTTTTTATAACATTTTACAACTATATTGCATCAGGACACTGACCAAACACTTAGAAACGTGTTGTTTTAACAGTGTCTGAAAGTGGAATGAACATGAGCTCCTCCACTGCCGATATATCCATTGTGGGCAGCTGTCATCTGTTTGTCTGTTGGGTTTTTCTTTTATAAAGATGTAAATGCACATGCAATGTCTCATGTAATTACTGCAGCGGAGCACACGCAAAGAACTTCTGGTAATGCAAGTATCTGATCTGCACGTGTTCTTGCTGCAATGCTAAGCCTGGGGAAGTTTTCCTGCTGCTTACTTGTGGACCTGCCCTTACTACATGCAAACCTTAGATATTCATTCATTCTCTGTAAGAGCTGACCCCAAGTATTTTTGAGGTTTTTCACAAAAATTATTTTGACTGAAAGAACAACACTTAGGTCAAGACTTTCAAGCCTTTGCTGTGTTTTTCCTTTTGTCCTTTATCTGGCATGCACAATACAGATAAAAGCCTTCTTTGGCACTCTTATGTGGTTTTCAGTTCCATATTGCTACCAGCTAATGAGTAATCCCTTCACTACTGAATTGCTAATGAGTTTCTGCTAGGAAACACAGAAATAACATGTAGGAGCAAATGCTCATGATGTGCCTTCAAAAAGTGCTTGGATTTGGTCTTCCAGAAGAGGATTCAGCAGTGTTTTCCTCAGTCTTAATTAATCCCAGAATGAAAAAGCACTGAGCTGTGTTCAGACAGTTCCGTTCTGATCAAGACCGACTTTATTCAATTGTGTGTCTGCACATAATAATACATTTTGTGATGACTGGGCTTATTCTGCCAACACTTAGCTCTGGAACAAAGGACAATGGCAGTGGTGTATGAAAACTTGTGTAAAAGCCCTTTACTGATGAGATCTACACTGGACAGATAAAAAAAATGGGATTGAAAGAAAAAATAGGAGGGGGAAAAAAAAGTATTATGGCAGTATTATCTTGATTTGGAAACCAAGTGTTCTGGCTCATCACCAGCATCAGATTTCTGCTCTTTTATGCTTCAGCCTCTGGAAAGTCCAGCCTTGGACTGAGGCCACAGGGTAATAACTGGAGGCTGCCATTGATCCAGAAAACAGGAGGAGCTGACATAATGGCAGGGCTAGAGCTAACCAGACTAAATGAACCTCTGTTCCTCGATCGTGACTTGGAGGGAGCCATGGAAAGAGCTAGCAGATAGTCCAGTCTCATGCTGAAATCAGGGCAGGCTGAACTGAATATCAAATGTTGGCTTTAGGCTGAGTGATGTGTTTTCCCAAAAATCTCATTTCTCACTGAGAGCATTGGTCTTGTAGGATGTTCTTATGTTTCAAACATTCCTTGTTCCAAGGCAAGTAACAATCTCATTTAAATTGCACATGTTTACAAGTAATACCTATATGTTGTTTGATCCAGCTTATTCCACCAGTGTCCTGTGTATATAAACTCTGAATACTTTTTGTAATGAAAAAAAAAAATTAAATGCTTTAGAAATTTATCTTGCTTCACTTATTTTAGACTAGCTGTGAACTAAGCTGTTAATATATTTAGCTCTTACATTGACAATGGCAGAGATATAATGAAGAAAACTACACTTGCAGCAGATTGCCAACAACGTATGTGTTTGCTCTTGTCATCTGACAGAAAATTAAGAATTTTTACAATAGGCAAGCTGTGCAGCTCTGATTAGCTATATCCAGTTATCTTGAATAATCTTCTGCATTAAGCCTGTTTAGAAAATTGAGACTTTTAAGAGGAAGTTGCTAATTTCCAGGACTGTAGCTTCATAGGAGTGAACTCAGTAACACACCAGCATTTCCATTTCAGTGACACTGATACCATTTTGTTGGGATCTTCTTGTGTCTTATGGGGGAATTTTTCCAAAACTGTTTAATTTTGTTAATTTCTTTAAATTTGAACACTCAATTCCTGATCTCAGAACCACTGGAATACAGGTATAATTGGGTCTATGCTACATGATAATTACATGAATACCAAGCAGATCAAACTTAATTAAAGGCTGTTAGTAAAGTGGCATTTCTAATATCCTGTGATACATACCACAGTTAGACTAATATGGTCAAAATATGTCCACTTTATAACTTGTCATAAATGCCCTGGGCTTGACTGTGATAGAGTTAATTTTCTTCTTAGCAGTTGGTACAGTGCTGTGTTTTGGATTTAATATGAGAATAATGTTGATAACACACTGATATTTTAGATGTTGCTAAGTAGTGCTTACCCTAAATCAAGAACTTTCCAGTGTCTCATGCTCTGCCAGTGAGCAGGAACATGGGAATTTAGGGGGTAGCATGGTCAAAACAGCTGACCTGAACTAGCCAAAGTGATATTCCATACCGGGGAATGTCATGCTCAGTCAATAAACTGGGGGGATTTGGCAGGGAGCCACCAATCACTGCTTGGGAATGGACTGGGTATTGATCAGTGGATAGTGAGCAATTGTATTGTGCATCACTTGACTTTCTTGTGGTTTATCCTCTCTCTCTGTCTCTTTTTCATTGCAGCTATTATTATTATTGTTCTTACTATTATCATCACTGTTATCAGTATATTTTATTTTGTTTGAATTATTAACCTTTTCTTATCTCAACCCATGAGTTTTACTTTTTTTCCTGATCCTACTCCCCACTGGGAGGTGAGTGTGTGTGAGCCAGCAGCTTCATGGCAGCTTAGTTGACAGCTGGGGTTAAACCACCACAAAGCAGTACATAGGTTTTTCCACTGATGCAATTTCCACTACCAAGTTGAGCCAGTTGGCTGATTTAGGCCCATTTTTGATCACTTAAGTGTCTATGAATCAGCTGATTAATTATTACCACTGCCAACACTACCTATTTTGCCAGTGGGCTGGGTAGCTGTGTAGCTGTGAGCAATTAGAGAGGAAATTCAGGCAGAGTATGATCTTCCCTAGAATGAACTCATGTTTTGTGGAAGGTCTGTGTCAATTTTTTCCTTCTCCATTCCCATTTCATATAATTCTTGAGCTCAAAGGACATCCAAACTATAGGCTCTATTAATCTTTTTCATTATAGCCTTGCCAGATACCAGCACCCTGGAAAGTGGCTTGTGTAGTTTATGGGAATGTAATGGTGTTTAAAGAAGTCACAGTATTTTATCCTGATGGTGTTCGTTCTCTGTGTTGTGAAATTTTGCTGTTGATCTGCTCAGTATTATTAAACAATGCTCAATTCTTTTATACTCTGGAAGGGACAGCAAATGGGTTTAATCTTTTAGTATCTTGAATTGCTCTAAGTGCTGGGGGCAAGTCCAGTCTCAGAGAACGTTCATCCACTGTATTCTCATGTACTAAGTTCACAACAGTTAAGGACATCTTTGCTACTCAATAGCTGTAATTACCTTAAAATAAGGTTGGTTGTTTCCTCCACATTCCCTCCAGAGGCCAGAATTTCCCCCATATTGTTCATAGGATAGTAATAATCCATCAAAATTAATTTCAATAATAGCACTGCTTTTTTGCTGCTCTCTATTTCACTCCAAGCCTTCCCACAGAATTTTGTCAGTTTCTTTTATAGGATTCATTCCCCCAAATATACTTAAGAAGGTGTTTTTAATGTTCCATACTAAAAGTCATTATTTTTCTGAGGCCACTTTCCTTGTCCTTATATTGCCAGAGAGAGATACACAAAAGCATTGTATAATTTATTGAACATCGGAACTGATCTGGATAGTCCTTCTCCTTCCATTACACTGCTTGTCTGAGCTCAGCAATCATCAGAGAAGTGCTGGTGGTCTTGAACATGAACTGCTATGTTTTTCCAGTTGACAGCTTTTGAGTCGAGGCACAGCTGGCCCAACACCTCTTTTTCTGGGCAGAGTTTTTAAATGCAAAGCAACAAACGCAACCTGTGGTGGAAGAGTAATGTAACCATTCTTAGTCAGTTATTTCATCCTTACACAAATATCTTTCAACGTGGCTGTTCTGTACAAGATGACACTTGGATGGTTTCAAACAGATCTGTTATTGTCATTCTGATTATGGCACAGCCGAGGGCTTTGATCATCACAGTAGGGAGAAAGACTGCTGGCAGAATGGAAGAGTAATTTAAAAAAAAAAAAGCTCCAAAAATAAAAGGGTGCAAATCCAAATTTAGTCTTCTAAGCCCCGTGCTCCCCTTGATAATTCCCAGTTATGACCACACATCTTGAAGAAATAACATTACGTATTAACACATTACATATTAACCAGGAATATTATCATATTCCACTTGTAAATCATTTTACACCTTGCAGTCCTATTCCTACCTCCAAACCTCTACTGAGTTGCAGAGTGCAAAGAAGAAAAGGCACAGCATCACACCGCCTCCTCCTGTGTGCTTGCTTATTAGAATGGGGCTGATTCCTTGGCTGTGGCACAAAGGGTGATGTGCCCCTTAAGCTCCCTCTTGTAATTTTGCCACTGGTTTACCTCCAGAGGAGTTGTGTAAGACTGGAGGGGAAAGCTCCTTTGCAGTCATGCACTGAATATGAGAAACGCCCAGAAGACAGTGAAGGTCTGGGTGAGTGCAGTCTGTGGGACGATGCAGTGTGACCGCAAGCAGGGAGCGGAAGGCAACTAGCTCCTGCTAAACCCTGCACATATTAAACATCTTCTGGTGTGCCCATGTGTCTTAAACCACCATGAAACTCCTAGGGAAGAAAGGAATGTCATTCATGTAATTCTGCCGGTAACCTAAACCAGCATCTGTCCCCGGTAATGAAAACATTTCCCTACTGTGAGCTACAGAGTGGCTTTTCCTGCTGGGTCTTGAATTGAGGCTAGAGCAAAGCCATAGTGCTGTGGGAGCAGAGCTGAGGAGTTTCTGTTACATGTTGCCTGCTGTTTCTCCAGGGAAGGCAGGATTAAGCCCTAGCCCCAGTGGAAGAAAGGCAGTGGAGCTTCTCTTATGGTGGGTCTGCTCAACTGCATGAGGCAGTAGAGCAGCTTCTGTAGAATCAGCTCTCTCTCAAGCCAATAGGCTGTTTGTCAGGCTTTTCCTTTTGGTTTATTCTGCCTCTGACCACATCTCACTTGCCATTTGAAAGAAAAAGCCACACAGTCCTTTTCCTGGGACAGAGACTACTCCTGCAATGCCCCACAACCTGTTTGCTGCTGCAGAAAGCCCTCCCTGACTCAATGACTTGGCAGCAGCCAGGGCTCTGTGGGTGACTGCTCACACGCCAACAACTCCCTGCACCTGCCTCAGGAATTGTCTGCTTGCTTGGGGCTGAAGCAAGAGTGTCAAAGTAGCTTCTGCTCAGTCCCCAAATTCACAGTGGAAATCCTGAGAGGCAGCCTGGCCTGTGGAATGTGCCCATGGCATGTGCTTGCATTTTCTAGCATGACATCAGTCCTGAAGAGGCTTTGAAACACTTTGTGGGGACTGAGGGAGGAGGCATTCACACCTGTGCTGCTCCTGCACTTTTTCGGTTGAGAAGGATTTCACCACAGAGCACGTAACTGAGCAGGAGAAAGCACTGCTCCTTTCAAGCATTTTTGCAATACATTCATGTGATTCTTAGTGAGGACTCTTCTCCTTACTTGACCTGTTGTGCCCCATTGCATTGCATTTGACTTTGCTGATGAGCACAAGGAGGACCTCCTGTGAGCTGGCAAGCAGCCCAATGTTGTGGCTTGAAAATCTTCACACTCAAAGAGCATGCCTTCACATTCGTGCTTTCCTATCCTCCATCTGCCTGAGGGGATTAGGGCCAGGCAGGCAGGTGGAATGACCACAAAGAAGAGAGGAAGCACAGCTGAAGATCGCAGAGCTGGAAGCCTGGCATGAGAAAGTGGAATATGAAGGCAGAAATAGGAGTGTCAAACAGAAGTGTTTTGAGGAAGGAGAGAGAAAGGAGGTAGAAATAAGAAGTGATCCTTTCTAGTCTGCAGGTTCTCCAGGCCAGGACCCTTCCCTGCCTCTGTGATTGCATGCTGTCCTTCTCAGACTTGTGAGCATGGTGGTGGGAACCAAGGGGCTGGAGGGTGCAGCAGTACTTGGTAGGTTCTCTTTGCTAGAGACAGGGTGAGATGCAGATGCTGTGCAAAGTCCCTTGCATTGCTAGACCTGTTGAGAGCTTTCTCTCAGGTAAAAGCTGTTGCCTACAGCTGAGGTATGGAAAGACAGTATGAGCTTGTCCTTTGGAAAGAGCTTAATAATTACAGAGGAAAGGAAAATATATATAAGAAAATGAGATAATTTGTGTCACAGAACACCTTAAAAATCCTGTGCTGAGTTGCTAACGGCACTGGTGTTCTGAGGAGGGTTCATGACCTTTACTCATCATAGTCTTCCTCTTCAGCCTTCTTCCCAAATTTATGTATACGCTCCTGCTCTATAGTCAGCAAGCTGAATGTATGAATGAATGAAAAAAATAGTTACTATGTGTCATGAAATGCTAACCTAAAACTACAATAAACTGATTCCAGTCTATAACTGTCCAGTTAAGAAACTGCAGCAGCTTTACAAATCAAGTAATACTAGACTTGGGCGAGCCAAGTGATCAAAGGTACAGCAAAGCCATAGTGAAACAAGCCAAAAAATCAGACCGGCCAACAAGGCTGACTAAATATGTAAAGTATGAAAAAAAAGAAAATACATAATAGATATGCAAGATTACTGTGGCTGCCAGGAAAAGGTGCCAAAATATCCCTGCTGGCTTTGGCTCTCTTGGCCTGGATCTACATGTGGATGCTGAGCTGAACCCAAACGAGGCATCAAGCTCGAGCCTGGCCTGCTCCTTCATTGGCTCAACAGCTCATCCTTGACAGACTGTGTGAGCTGGGGGAGATTGGCTTGTCCATTGGGAAAAAAGCAGAAAAGCCTGACTTGATCTCCCCTCATTGCCCCTGAAATGAGGCCATGTTTCAAGGTTTCATCAAGATTGCTCCCACTGATGTTATAACACTAATTTCTGTTTCTGGTTTTGCAGCTGTGATCTGACTCCTGAGGGCTAATGCTCCCAAAAGCAGCCATGTCTGCTTTCATTTGTAGTTCTTTCTCCCTTGCACAAAACATCATTGGTTTAGAGAGGTGTAGAATGTATGGTGAAGGCTTCCAAAGGCCGAACCTACTCCAAATACCACATTGATGTAAAGGCGTTTCCTTTAGTGTTTTTGATTTCTTCAATGAGATTCTTCATCAAGGTCTGTAGATGGCAGTAGGCTGGTTTTCTTTGAGGTATATTGCTCAAATACTTATGCCAGTAGGGCATGTGGTTTTCTCTACACAAACATGGGTCTTCTGCACTGAAAGTGGAAACTAGATGCCATTCTCCAGTGGTTTGGGTCAAGGGCTGGGGAGGTACTCAGGGTACAGTATTGATTACTGTATACAAAACTACTGACCAGGTGCTTAACCACAAATACCAACAAGTAAAGAAGTTTCCTATAAATCAACAGTAAAACTGAAAAGCAACAGGACAATATGTCAACTTTTGATATTTACCTGTCTCTGGAGTCTCTCAGCTTTGTGCTCCTTATATTTACAATGGCTTTTGGCAAGAGAGACAAGTGACTTAAAAGCAGATAAAAAGAGTAAAAAAATATCAGAATCAGCAGTGAAAAGCTCTATGGAGTTTTTCAATTGCCATCAGTGGCTTTTTGGACCAAGGCTTTCCTGAATTAGAAGTTAGTCAGAGACACAATGTTTGGCTCAGAATACACACTTTAGAAAAAAAAAAAAAAGGCGTTCAGATTTGATGCTGATATGCAAAACAAATGTTAAAATTATTAGGATTACTCATGTGATAATTGTTTTTCTTCGGGGCAAAACAGTAATTTGGAGAAACCAGAACCATGACTGATCTTTTGGTTTGTAATTACCTTTATAGATGCACAATTGCATATTTGGCTCTGGCAATTGAAATTATTCTATTTGCTTTCCTTTTTGCATGTTGTCTGTAATTACCGCATCTGAGCACAGAAGATGCTCTGTTGTTGTTTTGTGAGACCAAAAGGATGAGGGAGCCTGTGGTTTACTTGCTGGATAATTTCAAAGGCATCTTGAATACAACAAAATTCCTAAGGAATTGCCTGCTTTGTTAAGTTACTTTTATTATTTATTATTTTTCTTCTCTCTCTCTCTCTCTCTTTTTTTTTTTTTTTGTGTGGTTTTAAGGGTGTGGAGTGGGAGGAGAAATGACAAGACCTTATGGGCTTATTTACTGCTCACAGAGGAGTTCAAGCATTTCTGTGCCTGCTCTAAGTATTGTGGAATGTTGCTAACAATTGTAAATAATTTTATGCTTATTTTGCAATGTGCTTGAACTGCACAGCTGAAACCCTTGGTTGTTTTGCTATTGTCATGAATGGCTGGAAACTGAGATCTGAAACAAAAATGTGATGCTGAAGTGTACTTCCCCTTTCTTAAATCTGCAGGTAGGTTCATTGCGCTCTCCTCTGATTCTTAGAAAACAAAGGGCTGAATGAGAAGAGCTGGTCAAAACATGAGGATTATGACTAAGGATGGACAATTCAGCATGATTGTACCATATTTTCATTTCCCCTGTACAAAGGAGAGAGAACTTTGTTCTGTGATCTGTCTCTGCATGAAATACTCTTAGCATCTAGTAAATTTGTCCATTGGCATACTTGCTCACATATTTTGCTTTTTATTTGTTTAATTGGGAAGGTCCCTTTACAGCATTCTGGCATAGTAAAACAACTCCAACACAGACATAATTTTCAAGGACTCCTGTCTGGTGTCTAGATTTCTATCATATACACACACACATTCTTATATATAAGAGAAGTGCAATGGGCTACGACCTAGCCCATTTGGCAGCAGAGGACTCTTTTCCATAAAACTAAGGTTTATGTGTGCTGCTTTAAGCCAGTGGAATAAACTTCCCCTGGAACTGAGGTCCTGCACAGACTTAGCACTGCCTGTCTGCCTGCTGCAAGTGCAAAGTGACTTCTTCAGCCTTGTCTTCTGTAGTGTAGATATATATCAACATAGAAAACCCACAATTTAAAGCAACCCCTCAAAAATAATACAACCCAATGAGCTTCACTGCTCATGCCTGTCTTCCCTGAGGAATGGTGAACAAACAGATGATACGGGCCAAATCTTAGTCACATGGGAAGCTTTCAGAAACTGCTCAAAAGCTATGGTAAAGTGCAATATCAGAACATGAACACAACAGCAGGAAATATTCCCTGCTGCTTCTTGCTGACATTAAGCTAGACTTTTTGTCAGGACTTAGGCCTTTCTTTGCTGAAATCTCCCTCTTAATGCTAATAATTTTGGTTACATACTTAATTTTCTAATACACACCTCTCCTTTGGCTTCATGATGGTCAAATGGGATATAAATGAGGGCAAGGGCACACCCCAAGTTTTCTCCTGTGAACTATGAGAATCTGGTCCCAGAACTGAGTTAAACTGGGTCAGATATGAGCCTCATTAACCTTGCTATCAGTCATGAACAATTCCATGGTATAAGTTGTAGTAGTTGTTTCTTCAAGAAATTAATTTCTACAGAAGAATTTTTAGTTTCTCTTATCTCTTCACCTGGACCTTGCTGTGTACTTTGTGGGACACCATACCTGAAGGAAGAAAGGAAAGTCAGATATACAACCTAGAGATATCATGCTTCCATTTTTACCCTGCACTTTTGTCTCCCCTGATATTTTGTCAATTTAGAGGATTTTCAGGAGCATTCAAAATTCTGAGGAGACATTTGAAAACCCTGGCACAACAGAGAGAAAGATGTGATAAAGGGAAATGCAGTGCAGCCACAAACTGCATTTATTTCTCCTTGAAGGTGCCTCTTTGGTGTGGTGGCAGGTGGAGAGCCTCAGGCAGATGGAGCTGGGTGGAGATGCTCCAGAGAAGAATCCAGGGGATGAGTGAGGCTGGGGTGCCAGCCTTCTCCACAGCCAGAGACAGGGGAAACACCTTGAGGGAAGGATGGGATTTTTCCCTGTCTTGTACCTCAGTAGTATCTGGCTCTGTGTTATCAGTGAAGCTTCAAATCGCTTATCTTCTGCCTGCATGTGTATGTGTTTTTCCTCCTTGCCAGCCCAACATTTCTTCATTTGAATGTGTGAATAATAATCCCCTGAGTAGATATGGGTAATATAAAAGCATACTAAAATCCCCAAATATTCAAGGAAAGATCTTATCTTTTGTTACGTGGAAAGATGTCTGCAGTCTGGCTTCAATAAAGGAATAACTTAAAAGGCAGAAAAATAAGCAGCAGAACATCAGCTCTCACTTCAGTGTGTAAACTTTGGAAAGGCCACCTGTCAGATCCCTGGTGGAAAGCCGCATTTTGTTTGGCATCTGGCTGATTGCCATGATGAAATGTTGAAGTGTTTGGAAACCTGTGGAACTTTCTTCAAAAGGCGCACTTCCCCTCCCCCTTTCTCTAAATAATTAAATCTTAAATGTTCTGGCTTGCAGTTAAGAAAAGATAAAACACAACTGCAGGATTCTTTCAAACACACTAGCTAATAATGTGGGGGCCTTTCGTGTTATTTATTTTAGCTTTCCCCACATGAATTACAAAAGAAATTGCCTCAGTGTCACCTTAACTTTTCATTCCAGGCAGTCACTGATTCTGATCTTGCTAACAGTGAAGTAAATCTGAAGTAACTCTGCTGAAATGTGACCTACTTGCAGAGGGCTGCCTATTTATTCCAGTGTAAAATTGGTGTGCGAACACAGCTATGATCTTATAAGTCTTATCCTGTCGTGAAGCGAATCAGTCACTAGAAGCTACTCCAGATTTGGGAGACTCACAAACCACTCCTGATTTAGCCATTGTGACTGAGAACAGAATGAGACCCACGAATGTCATCTGGGTGACATCTTGTCTTGTGAAAAGATAAAAATTTCACATAAAGTCTGCTTCACAGCAGGCATATTTTGCTCTGATCACTCATTTTGACTGTTTTCCCCAGCAATATATTGTGTTTCAGGGTCCTTCTGGAAGCAAGTAGTTTCACGATTCCAGCACTTTTAGGAATGCAAAGCTCCAGATTAACACCATCTGTTGTTTGAAGATAAAAGTAAAGACACTGTTGTTAGTGGCTAGTTCTTTTTGTAATTGCTGTTCTTTTAAGTAGCAGACATTACAAAGTTACTCTTTCCCCAGTAGATGTATATGGCACTGACGACAAGAGGATATGTGCTCTTGAGAAGCTGAACTTGAATTTTCTTACAGTTACGTGTGCTATTTAAGGAAAAAAAAAGGTTTTATTCCCTGAAGTTTCTTGTTGGCTTTAGTGCTCACAGGCACTAGAGAATGGAGGGCCTACAGTCACCCTTGGCCTTGCACAGACTGGGCTGCTAACATTCAGCTTTCTCCAGAGTGTCCCACTTAACATATCTTAAAGCAAAGCATGAGAATTCAGTCTACAGTGTTTCTGCCAGAATGGTAGTGCCCACAGATGAAACCACGTGCTGCTGAAATATTCCCCGCCATTTTTCAACATGTGTTATGCACACTGTATAAGACAGCAAGTGCTGTTCCTTCTGGGGATCTAACTCTTTGTCTTGCATATAGGAATTGGAAGAGTGCAGGAACAAGTCAGCTCAGTGATCCTGGCTTGCATGCTGGTTAGTAGACCTAAAGAAGGAAATTAATTTGCCCCAGGTAAAGGAGCACAGCCAGAACCAGGAACAAGACTGTAACTGTCCGGTCCTCTCTGCACAGGTTTGGCAGCATTTTTTGGCCTAAACTCAAAAAAAGCCTGTCAAAGGCTTCCATACACTGCCCAGCTACAGCTGGGAATTAGCACAGGACAAGGACCAAAAGGCATTTTGGGTGCAAGCACACTGTTTACACAATAAGGTGGCTTAGCTTACCGTATAGCTGTGCTTGTTGGCCTCAGGGCAAAGAGCAGCTGGGCAGAGACAGCTCATTTCATTCACCATCACACTCTGATCTACCCTTGCGAGAAGCCCAGCACCCAATGACTTGATACCTGGTACAGGGTCACTTTTGAGATGCATGAAGTATTTCCTACTGGTTCCCATGAGGTACAAATCAGGCTTGCTGCCATTATCCCTTGACTCTGGCACAACGTAGTTTAATAGCAATATCAGTATTATCTGAGACGGAGGAGCTGAAGATACTGGTAGTCAGATGGCAATCACCAAATTCAGCTTGCAGGAAATGGTTTTGTCTTTACTGACACATGTTGAACTTCATCCAGGAACTTTGGGGTTCATAACAAACACTGTCTCATGTCTTTTGATGAAAATCTGGAAGTTTTATATTTTAATATCTAGGTCTTGAATATTTTGTCTGTGATTTTAGCAAGTACAGTAGTTTAAAGAGGAGTTTTGTGCAAATAAGAAGTGAGAAAGTCCTCTAGGACAGGACTGGTCCTCAATATTTCAAAACTAGTGAGAGTGTCGTTATTTTAAATAAAGCAGCGTATTTCATGGCTCCAACATTTAAAAGATTTTAAATCTTTCTGCATTAGAAAACTGAATCAGAAGAAAGAAAAGGTATGCATTTATTAATCACAAGCATATTTTGCTGATGTATTACAAAATACAAAAAACCACTGGGATGCAGAAAACACTGAAAAAGGTTTTACTTCAGTAAAATTTCTTGCCACATCCTGGAATCTTACCTGGAAATCTTTATCCTGGAAATTACTTAAGCAAGCACAGTGAGAGGCTTATGAGAAGCTTCTTTAAGGTAGGACTGCAAAGGTTCATCTAAAATTTCCACAAAGAAGTGCACAAATGGCTCCTAAGTGGAACCGAAGGCCAAGTACCTGCTGGTCACATTACCTCATGTTGCCTCTGGGCAATCACATGCACAAACACAGGCTGGGAGGAGAATGGATTGAGAAGAAAGACTTCGCAGAATTACAGAATTGTTAGGGTTGCAAGGGACCTCCAGAGATCTTCTGGTCCAATCTCCCTCTCCAGGCAGAGTCACCTAAAGCTGGTTACACAAGGTAGGTTTTGAATGTCACCAGACAGGGAGACTCCATGACCTCCCTGGGCAGCATGTCCCAGCACTCTGCCACCCTCAGCATATATAAGTTCCTCATGTTGAGGTGAAACTTCGTTTCTGGTTTATGGCCACTGCTCCTTGTCCTGTCACTGGGCAGCACTGAAAAGAGTCTGGCACCACCCTCTTGGCACCTGCCTTTGAGCAGATTTTGAGATATTTATACATCCTTCTTGTCCTGCGGAGCCCAGAACTGGACACATCACTGCAGGATGGGCAGGATCACCTCCCTTGACCTCTGCCCACACTCTTCCTGATGCACCCCAGGATACTACTGTCCCTCCTGGCTGTAAGGGCATTGCCAGCTCATGGTCAGCTGGTCATCCACCAAGACCCCCAGGTCCTTTTCCAATAGATCAAGCAGTGTGGCCAGCAGGGTGAGGAGGGGATTCTGCCCCTCTGCTCTGGTGAGACTCCACCTGGAGTGCTGTGTCTTGGTCTGGGACCCCTAAGGAAAGAAGAACATATAGTTCTTGGGGTGGATTCAGAGGAGGGCCACGATAATGACCAAAGAGCTGAAAAACCTCTCCTATGAAAACACGCTGAGGGATCTGGAATTTTTCAGCCTGGAAAAGGCTCCAGGGAAACCTAATAGCAGCCTTCCAGTATCTAAAGGCAGCTTACACAAAGCTAGAGAGGCACAATGTGCTGTTCCCCTTTGAAGCTCCCCTGTGTTGCCCTCAGACCTTCAAAGATAAAGAGGCATCCCAATCTCCCATAGCTAGCCTTCAGGGGAATTATACTGCAACCGTGTTGGGTGAAAAGCTGAGAACAGCTTAAAGGCCTTCTTCCTGGTTTAGGATCTGGGGACAAGGCCTGTGGCATAGTCCCTGAAGCCTGCCCTTGGTGAAAGCGTGACTAAAACCCCTTAGAAGCTGTGTAAGAGTATTTTCACACAAAGACTTTTTTCTCCAGAGCCTCTTCCTGTGAGTTTAAACTACAATGGGGATAGTTGAGACCACTGTAAATGTTGATACAATTGTAGGAAAACAAGAATCCAGTTTGCCCTTTCCTGTCAAAGAGTAATTTCTTCATTCTGAAAGTGATGACTGAGCCCTGATCCAAAGAACTCCTGAATGCTCAGCAATTCATATTAAGGAGCAAAACAAAACACAAAATCCCCCTTTTATTCTGCCATAGCGTTTTGGTAACTTTTCAACATGCTGTCATCTGGTGACAACAAAAACCTCATATCTCCTTTCAAAAGCCTTCCTCTTGACCTTGTACTAATTAGAGTACAAGTGAAAACAATTGCAAATTAAAATGCAGAATAATATCTGTGTTAGATATTTCTAAAAATAATGACGAATGGCCCAAAGAAATATCAAGACAACAGCTTTGCGTAAGCTGCTTGCGATGTGTAGATGTCTTTGGTTAGTCTACAAACTTGCACACATTTTTATGACCCTTATGAGGTTATACTTTGCTCAGATTGCTGGTCATGTGTTTAAAAGCTAATATGTTGACTTTGTTTTCAAAGCAAGCATGGGGTTTATAACTCCAGGACACATTTTCATCCCGGTGGGACAGGGGTGTATACATGTCAGGATGTACTACTTGAAGATAATACTTTAGAATCATACATGAGCCTGCTGGAATATTGTGTTCGACAGAATGTGTTCATCCCAGCTGAGAGAGGATAATGTAACCGCAATATTTGGGAATTTCCTTGGGGGTTGTATAATACTGCATCCTCTTCAGTGATGAGATCTCCACATCATTTATTAAGCATGTAAGAAATGTGAGCACCTAATTCCTATTCAGATCTGGTGGAACTTGATCCTCATAGAGATTTTTTGGTCACTCCACAAAGATTGCTCCAGTCCCAATTGTGTCTTGAAGGATAAGAGAGAAAATTCCTTGAAGTAAAATCTGTTTCAGTCATGTGTATCCCTCTCCCTGTTTCTCACTATAGGAGATTGTAATATAATTTTTCAAGGTTTCATTCTCACAAGGTGCCTGTGGAATAGGCTGCTTGGTGCTATCTAACTTCTGTGCATTTCAGTGAGCAGCTGAGATACATTTTTCACTGAGAAGTGATCCTGAACAGCCTATGCTGTTATTCAGAATGCCTCTGGGTGTGACAGGAATTTGTTTTCACTGTATGTTTCCTTCCTAAGATTTTAAGTAAGGACAGCAAGATGTCTGGAAAGACTACAGTGGCAAAGCAAACAATGATCTAATCAAAAGAGCTACTTAGTAATTCACTGGTTTGGGACAGTGGGAGTTAATGGGAGATCTGAGAGCTCAGCTCTTCAAAGGATATACTCAGAGATCTTGTCTCATTCATCAGTCCCACCTCTCTGGCCTATGTACCTATATGATAAAGTTACGTGAGAGGGACTTAGGGGTGTATGGAACCTGGAAGCAGGTGACAGTGCCTGAAAAAATTCATCTGGCCTTGCCTGCCTGGAGCCTGCTTTGCATGGTTTGAGGACCAAAATTCAGTTGTTAGGGCAGCAAAAATGTCCTCGTCTGCTTTCATGAGCTACCTGGGGATTTGCTGACAGACTACTTAGAAACAAGCCGGAAACCTTAGCTCACTTACACTTTAACAGGTCAACAGCAGATCTGTACGCGTAGTGAGGGACTTGCAATGATGCAACACCCCCCCCACCTTTCCTGTCAGTTCATGAATAGAGAGATGGAATATCTTTCATTTGATGCAGCAAGTGACAGTACAGGTATCTAGAAGCAGCATGAGTCATGACCTCGGAGAAGAGCAATGTTAACCTGAAGATGTAACTTACTGCTAGCTTTTGTGGTATCATCTGGTAAGCAGATTGGAATCAGTCTAGCTTAGATAGTTTTTACTCACAGTACAGGCCAACACTGCAACACAGCAAAAAGCCAAGCCTTTCTGTCCTCAGCTTATGCCCAGAAGCATGACAATTGGTGAGCCTCATCTTCTAGCCTCACAGGCATAACTGCAGACATCCCTCTTATTCTCGTAAGAGTGACGCTGAGGCTGAGAGAAGATTGCTCATGGTCCTTTTATCATTGACTAACACCTTCTCTGGTGTTAGTCAATGATAAAATGATGCCTCCCAATGGGAATATAAGAAACGTCCCAACTTGCCTAGCACAGTGTCCTGCAACTCACTGCTGAATAGGACACAAATGGAAACAATCTGTGTGTCAAATGAAGCTGACTACATTCCACAGGACTTTTCTAGCCCCCACAGGTGGATACCCAGGCTGTGGTGCCCAGCTCTTATGCCAAAATTTACTCATTACTTTGACTCCACAGAAAAAAGCAATCTTCAAGAATAAAGACTTTCAGGCACTGGTCTCCATTTCAGATGGTGTTAATTTATATACCTTTAGCAGATCATGCCATGTGCAGAGGTGGATTGAGGACAATTGTAGCAGAAATAAGGTGAACAGGACCCAAAAAGTGGTATTTAGTAACTAGACAGCCCTGGTGCAAAGAAGTTGAAGTTTAAAATAAGAAGTTTGCAAAGAAGATAGACACCAGATAGCCCCACACTGGGGGCTATCTTTCCATACCACTCAGGTTTTGTATTTTGCTTCTCAGACATATTATGCTGCTCTGGATTCTTCTTTCTCTGGCAAATCACCAATATGGAAACTCCTCTTTTGTTCAGGAATTAAACTTCCCAGCCTTCATTCTTCATATCCAAAATACACGCATACACATATTTAGAAGCTTACTTTTTTTTTTTTAAGAAATAAATACTTTTTTTTTCATATTATGTCTGTATTTGATCAAGAAGGAAATCCTGCAACAACTTACTCAATACAGGATCCTGTTCAGTGCTGGAACACTTGTATCCAAGCCAGTTGTCCCAAATGCACTTCCATCACTGAAAATAATTACCTAAGTTTGTCTCACTAATAACACAATTTCCTTGCTAACCAGTAGAAAACATTTCACTTCTACGAGTGATATTCCCTCAAGCTTCACCTTCTTCTCTTTTATTTTACAGTTCTGATTCACAGATTACTCATTTCAGTTTTCTTTCATTTAGCATTCTTCCATTACTCATGCTGAAACTGTAAAATGAAGGGCCCAGTTACAGCACTAGGTTTTATGACTTTTTGTGTGTATATGAGTGGAATGTGTGTATAAAACCATAAATGAATACATAAAGAGATCAAGTTAAACATGGCACCTACACTGGATTGCTTCTCCTCTTTGTATTTACTTCCACTTGCATACAGCTTTGCCAGGCTTGGACTGCAAAGGTTAAATCTTGCTTGGAGAGATTTAAATTACATCTTCCTGAACTCTGGAGTGCTTGACATTGCAATTCAATTTTCTTCAACAGAGGTTTTTGTTTGTTTGTTTTGGTAATACACCAAGTCTTTCCTGTGAAAGGCAGCTCAACATTAATATTAAAATAACACCTGGAAGCTCAGAGCTAGAATTAAGATGCTGTTGGGCCTAATTGCACTAGCTGCTCTCTAAACATAGATGTTCTTGTCCCAAACCTATTAGATATGACAAATATAAAGAGATTAATTAGATAAAAAAAGAAAGAAATCATATAGGATATTCCCAGTTCTTAGGAGTCAGTTCTTAAAACTCTCTGTTAATTTATCCATAATTGAGGTGGAAGTGCATGCTGTGGGGAAGAATGTAAGAATAGTGCAATTACAGAAAGACCTTCCCATTGCTTTACCTTCCAGCTTCCAGTACTAATTTGTTTAGGGGCTCCTTAAGCCACAGGCTGAGTCTACATTGTTGTGTTTAGCCACGTTGCATCAGCTGTTTTTCCATGAATCTGTCTTAATTATTTTATAAAAGTAATTTTGGGCTCCAGAGCATCCTGTGACAATGAGTTCCCCATTTTAATTATTTGCAGAAAACATATTTACTTTTGTTTGCTTTGAACTGCTTGTCTCATAACTTAGTTAGTTGCCAATAAATTCTTACAGTTAATTGTTCCCCATTTATTTTCTCTGAAGCAAGTCACTTAGTATCATGAGACCCTGCTACAACTCTCTACTTTGTGCTTCGGTTTTAGCTAGCCTGAATAATTCTGTATCGTTTACTAACTTCAGCACCTCACTCTTCAGTCCCTTCCCAGTTCATTTAAAGAACTGCATGAGTCAGTACAGCTCCTCATTTAGGCCTTACTGGTAACCTCTTTCAAATGAACAAGCCAACTATTTCTCTTTACCCTTTATTTTCCAAAAAAATTAATAATCTGTGTGACCACTCCCATGACGCCTTACTTCCTTTAAGCGTTTCTGTTAAAAGATATCAAATGCTTGCTGATAAAATCACTGCATCAATTGAATCAATGTTACTTACAAGTTCAGTGACAAATTGATACTACTGAAATAGATTAATAAGACAATAATTTTCCTCTAGAAGGCTTTACTCTCCTCTTCAAATCTTTCCTAGATACATCATAATTATCTGTATGTGCACTAACTCTGTTCTTTTTAGATTTTCTGTTGTATTTATCATCTTGTATTTCTCTCGTGCTTGGGCTGATTTAAGCAATGTATCATGTACCACAGCTCAGTCATAGCCTTCACAGCGAGCTCCTCTGGACCATTTAGGTAAATACCACATGGTCCTGATTAACAATTATTGTGTGGTTGGCATTTTTGTCTAGGCACAAAAGTCCTCTTATCAACACTTCAGTTTGAGATAAATCTTTGGACTCTTCCTCCGTAAAGGACAGTCCTGGTATGGGAAACTCCGAAAACTTCTCTGCAACAAACAGTGGAGCCTTGGCCTCAACCTTAGGTTTTACACATAGATAATTTTTCAGGCTCACCAATTCCCTGGCATGTGTCCTGCTTTAGGTGTTTAAAAAGTTTCTATTATTAGTTTTTTAACACTTTTGGTGAATTGCGTGCTTTGTATTGGCCTTCCTTTATGTTTATATTGCCAATGTTTATGATTTCTTCTATTTTCCTCTTAAAAATAGCCCCCAGTTCTGAAGAATGCAATATCACACATGATAGCTTTTGTTGTTGTTTGTTTAGCTGCATTAGTTTCTTTGTTTCCTGACTGAAAATTTTTAACTGGTAGAAAATACTTAGTCTTTCAACATAGTGATCCTAAACCTTCTTCTTGNTTCATAAATTTATTTTAGTTTATATATTTTATAAGATATAAATTAAATTTAATCAGCCTCCTCTTGGGGTATATTTACCTCATCTGCAGTAGGGTGAGTGAAATTCCCCTNCCCTAAACCTTCTTCTTGCTCTCATTCTCCCAAGTGTTACCTTACCCTGTTAATTACTCCACCTGATTAGCTTTGCCTTATCTTTCAGTGGCTTTTCTGAGATTCAGTGCCAAGGGCCTGCATTTCAGAATGTTTCCAAATTAACACATTGTGAATCAGCTCCTGCTCACTCATCAGGCCCAATCCAAGAGCTTCACTTCTTTGGATCTTTCATTATTTTTTTCAAATTGATACTATTTTCATTATTTATAATTTTAATCAAAATTTATAAATGTATATTATAAATTTTCATATTCATAAATTTATTTTAGTTTATATATTTTATAAGATATAAATTAAATTTAATCAGCCTCCTCTTGGGGTATATTTACCTCATCTGCAGTAGGGTGAGTGAAATTCCCAGTGACTATAGCTTTTTCACCTTGACAGCTTCTCATACCTTAAAGAATCAGTTGGAGTTTCTAGGATTCTAGGAATGTGGGTTTTTTCCTACAGTGTCAGCTCTCTCCAGGTGCTACAGAGCATAAGCTGTCTACTCCTGTCTAGTGTACTTTCATCTTTATTATATTCAGCAAAGTTTGAGGAAAAGAAGCTCTTCAGCTGTGTCTCCAAATACAGTAGCAACCTTATTCCATGGATTCTGGTATCCTGCCTTTAGCAATGTGCAGTTCAGGTCCCCAGACAAAGGAGAGGCCCTGTGCAGTACTTCAGATGAAAGAATTCTTCCCAAAGATCTCCATATATTGCAACATGATCAGAGCCAAATTATTGTCAATTTCTACATCAACACTGAAACTAGTGAATTTTTCAATGTCTTTATGCTAGAACAAGTTTTATGAATATATCCAAGAAACAGTCCAAAGCAGATTATAACAATCTTAAAGGTCTTCTTTGAATATAAGACTCTTAGCAATGGACCTTTTAGCTTAAAAATAGCAACCTACAAGTCTTAAATTATTGTTTCTTTTTGCACCTGAACCTTGAAGCTACGGTAAGACTTCATGTTAGATTTACAAAAAGAGGGCACATCCTTTGACAAGATTATCAATCACAGATATCTCACACCTTGAGTAACTTTGTGTGAGTGGTGAACAGCATTGACTCATGTATTTCTTGGCACAGTACAGCTCCCTGTCTCAGTATCATAGTTAGAGATGAAGGGAGAAAATTCAAAATATCTAAAAATATAAACTTAGCAAAGTGGGAAGAGAAATATTTAAAGACACTATTTCTGAAAGATAATAGAAGGGAAGTTTCCTCACATATGTGGATCTAAACTACTACAGATCTAAATGGGGAAAATCAAACAAAAGTATTTTATTAGATGTTAAATTGAAAGCAAATGGACCATCTTAGGGAATTATTTTTACCATATGGTACCAGCTGTAATGTTATATTCTTCTTTCTCCCCTCTCTGCATATAGTAAGCCATATCTAGCTCTTCACTTTTTAATCTTGTTTAATACCATAAAGAAGTAAATGCCAAAATGGTCGATTTCTATTGATGTCATTCATTCCCAGTAAGTTCAGTTTTCATTTCAGGTACACAGCAATGATTGCACATCTGTTTTCTGTGGTTGTTTTACACAGTCCCTGGGATGCATCTGCACAGACTGCGGTGAAAAAAGGAGTGTGCTCAGTGCTAAATTGTGAAAGAGAGGGGACATAAAATTATAAAGGATGAGGAGGCTAAGATGAAAAGACAGACAAGTTGACCAATAAATGATTTTCTAAAATTTTTGACTTCTGTTCATCTCCAGTAAAATAACTTAGTTCCAGGCCTAATATCACAGATTGGAATTACTCTGAGGCTCATCCTGGGTCTCATTGCTTTGGGAAATCTTTATGATGGCATGTCTTCTCTGTTATCTGCAGTAGTATTTCAAGCACAAATTGTACTCCTTCTTCACATATGACAGTGTTATGCTATTTCCAATCCTGATGTCTCAGAAAAAAAAAAACTTTTATTTTTTCCTGTGAAGAAAGTTCACTCTTTGCCTGTGTTTTAATCACCCTGTGAATTTTGTCTTTTATGTCCATATTAAAAGTATCTCAATTTATACTCCAAAACCAAACGGGTGGTTTGAGACAGTATTTTTCAACCAACAGCTCCTATTGCCCTAGGTGAAGCTGAGTGATAGGTTAAATAGTACATAAAAGTGCCAAATTCTGTAGCCTTCAGTGGCTGTGGCAGCTTGGGGTGAGGTTGATGGCTCCAAGTGCCTTGAGGTGACTAAGCTGCAGAACTTAATTGCAAATATTTCTTCCTTGTATCTTTGCCAAGAGATCCAGTTCCCCTCAAGATTGGAGGAAACAGCTATCAGAGAGCACAGTGGATGATCAGGGATTGTTAGGGTCAGAACAGGAGCTAAAAGTCTCCAGGTATCGTGACTATTGGGGGCTGGGTACAAAGCTGTTATACTCTGCCCCAATACTGTTTCCTCTTCTGTCTGTACTTAGAGGTGTATCCTATGGAAGCAGAGACTTCCCTGCTGTCTTAAGCTCTAACAGGAATTAGGGCAAGGAAATGCTAAGAGAGCTGAAGGCCCGAGGACACTGTTGTACTCCTCTTGTGACCACGATCACATGCCTTTCCTTCCAGCACACTACAGAACACACTAGAGTGCATCTAGCATGAGCCATCTCAAGGCACCTATGCTGTAAATTAGAAAACAGCTATAGTGGAAAGCTGCAGAGAGAACACGTGGAGATACAGTCTCACACTTCTTTATGGGAATTTTCCAGGTAGCTCAGAAGGAATTTGACTTCAGAAGTGTGAACCCAAGAAAGAATTAACCAGAAATATCTGCAGTATTTCCAGTAAGAGAGGATAGCAGAGAGCAACCCAGCAGCAGAAATGTCACAGACCAGACAGCTAGTGTCACTGTGGTCAGGAGGGAAAAGGTTGCCTTCCTGGAACCAAGAGCAAGCAGGCAGACATTTGAGCAGGTGACAAGCTCTTGGTGAGCGGACTTGATGTCTGAGAGGCTGCCTCATCTGCATGGGTTGTTTTCTTTTCTTTTAAGCTTTTATTTATAAACATTTTTTTAATTTAACATCCATTCGAAATGTTATAAGCGCTTTGATTTTCACTTTATCTTGGCCTGGATTAATAGGGATTTAGAGAGAGATGAATGATAAATAATTTCTTAAGCAGGGACCACTAGGCAACAGCTGTATGTATCTGTTAGAAGAGCACTGCTCTGAGAAGCACAAATGGATTCAGAGACAGACCTGGCCCTCAGATGAGGGGAGAGATGACACTGATTTTTTTTGTTTGGATTATATGTTGTAGCTTGCACTAATAATTTTTACCTCTCTGTACTATTAGCAAAATGTAGGTTTCCTTCAAAAAGCTGTACTTGGCTTATACCCACATTCAGAATCTTTTCTGTGTGGTGCCACAGAAGATTGCCAGGCACTCTCTGAGCCTAGCTTGAGACAGATCTACAGCATCTGCTGTAGGAGGTGGGTCCCTACTGCATTTTCAGGAAGGATGTACTCAGACTGCTAACAGTCTGGCTATGACAGGCTAGCAGGCACTGTAGGATACCAAATGCACTTCAGAAACATGGTAAATTAAACCCACACCGTGCCCTCTCCTGCTGTTAGGAGAATGGCTCTGTATTGCTTTCTGTGTAGTCACTGCTAGCTTGATACCAACAACTGAGCCAGGTTGTTTAAATCCAGTTCAAGTATCTGTACATAACATAGCAATGCAGAAGTATCCAGGAACTCTCATTACATTGAACAGACAAGCTATTTTATATTTTTAGTAGAAAGAAAAAAACCAACCCCGCAGTCTGAAAAATATTTACATAGGACATTGCAATTATTGTTCAGAATTAATGAGTTTTATCCCCTCCTTTTGGCTTAAAGAACACAAAATCCCAATGAAAGGAAACAGATGTAGTTGTTTTAAGCATTTCCAAAGGAAACTGCAGTAAAGTCTGAAACATCACTGTATAAAAGCCTTGTGTGTCATGGAGATGTTCTGATATTGTTTTCATTTGCCAGCTGTGTGTAAAGAGGGAGTTATGTCTGTGGCCAATAGATCTTCCCACATCAGAGCAGTAACAACAACAAAGCAACGGAAATATTAGGAAAACGCTAACTTTACCTTCAAATACACTTGATTTTCCTAAACAAGAAACGTGGATTAGGAATCAGTTCAAAGAAAAATGGCCAGAATTTATAACGCTTTACTGAAAAAGACAATAAAAGAAGAAAGAGCATTAATAAAATGAAACAGTCTAAAGGGAGTTTGGCCAACAAATAAGATATCAGAATGTTACCTCCTGGCTCTCCTTGTTAGCTATTGCTTGTCAGTCTCTATCCTCCAAGAAAAATACAAGCACTTTCAGTTGCTCTGAAGAGATACAGCTTAATAAATTAGCTAAGAATTTCTGGGACTGCAAATCAGGTGATTCAAGTCCAGCTCCTGCCTCTGCCTTTACCATTGGTGTTTAATGATATTATCTGTGTTATGGTAACACCTAGAAAACTCAGTGTAGCAGACATTTCTACAGTAGATCCATAAAACTGCAGTCTTTGCCCTGGAAACACCTGCAGCCTGGTGATAGAGGTTTCCTGTGCTTTGGTCTTTCTATCAGTCACTCAAATGGGGAACTGCTGTTTGACCGGGATGTCTGTATGACTCGACTCTGGGTTTCCAACTGATGTTCTTTTTCACCTACTGACCACTGTGCTGGAAAAACAGCTGTTTGAACATGGCAATCCACTGATCACAGGTCTAGTTTTGCTTTCAACACTACACACTGCAGCGATATGTTCAAACTTTACTACATATAGAATCCAATCTACTGAACCCATTGGGGAAAAAAGTTAAATCAACACATCCAAGAGATAAAGCTTCTGAAAATGCTTTTAAACCACATGATTGTATGATAGCATGACACTTTCAATTACTGACTGCACTGGTTTCCGCTGGGATAGTGTTAATTTTCTTCCTAGTAGTTGGTACAGTGCTGCGTTTTGGATTTAGTATGAGAAGAATTTTGATAACACACTGATGTTCTGTTTGCTGTTAAGAAGTGCTTACCCTAAATCAAGACCTTTTCAGTGTTTCATGCTCTGCCAGTGAAGCAGGTGCACAAGAAGCTGGGAGAAGGGAACCAAACTGGCCAAAGGAATGTTCTATACCACAGAATGTCCTGCTTAGTGTATAAACTCGGGGAAGTTGGTTAGGGGCTGCTGATGCTGCTCGGCGACAGACTGGGTATCGGTTAGCAGGTGGTGAGCAGCTGTATTGTGCACCACTTGTTTTGTTTGGATTTTATTCCACTCTTTCTCTCTCCTTACAATTATTATTATTTACTTTGTTTGAATTAACAAACTGTTCTTATTTCAACCCATGAGATTTATCTTTCCTTTCTGATTCTTCTCCCTACTGGATGGGGTTAAACCATGACACTGATGTTTTCAACTGGAAATGCAGTGGAAGTGTCAAAATACCTTCTGTGAACTAAAAAAATATAATGCACAAGTAATATGAAATAATGGCTAAGATCTGCAATTAAAAAGATTATAGTTCCCTGTGAAAATCCTGTCTTTGGTGCGTGGTTTTTTAAATGTATTTCTTTGACAGTGTCTTCCTTCAGTCAGTTGAAATGTTGACACTGAGAGCCACTTCAGTAACCTAATTTCTCTCTTTGTTTATTCTGGTCACCTTTTGCATTTCAAAGCATTAGCCTTCAATTTCCAAGAACTGAAGTATTGTCCTGACAGCTTTCAGTTAAACTAGGAGACCTTAAAAAGCCCTTAACCCTAAAAACCTAAATAAAAATTTTAAAAGCCCTAGTACCCTAATGAAAGAATATATAGGAATAAACTTCTGGTGACCCCATATAAAGAAAATATCAGAGAACAATAAACCTTTCAGGAGAAAATATTTCAGCAAGTACATATCCTGTTCAGTGAATACCATCTACAGTGTTAATAAAACACAGGGAGGCTGTCAGAGCTCCCTGGACAAAAGCTCTAGAAAACAGAACTTTTATTTTTCCACCAACAGAGGATCCTGTTTTCCATAGAGTCAGGAAAACATGGGTCAGTTTACCAACAAGGGCCTCTCTCTGCATACAGCAGCCACAGAGAGAGATTCTGCACAAAAGCAGTTACACAAACCAAAACCCAAAAATGGACTTGCGGTAGCTTGTGCCATATCTGCACAATGTTCACCAACCTTCACCGGTTCTGCTGGGCTGAAATTCCTCCATCATCAAGGCCTCTGGTCCCATCTCAAGGATGAGCAGCTGAGAACTAGACACTGATGACTGAAGTTGCAGGCTTGGAATAATGAGCCTCTGCAGAAAGGCTCCTCACAGCCCTGTTTCAACAACGTGTGTGGTTTTTTTGGAAGGGGTGAGGATGCCAGAATACAGAGTGAGAACAAAGGTACAGGTAAGAGTCGTCCTATATCCAAGGTCAAGTGTTTTCAAAACCCAAAATAAACAGGGGCCATCCTGTATTTGTGATCTTATTCAGCAATAAAAGCAACATTTATTTAGTTCTTTCTCTTTTCCAGCCTTTATGACTGTTAATTCCAATTCTAGACCAAGCTCCAATGCATCTTGTATTTAGTATCTGCAACTGAGTACATGTCACCTTAACATAATTGTTTTCTTAACAACATTATCTTTTACCTGTAGCTTGCAATTCTGTGTTTTGGACTAATACCCACATGTTTTCAAGAGTGTTACCACACACTTGTCACCCCACAAAGTCATCGGAAGATTCATCTCTACAATCAGCTCTACCTTTCCCATTTTAACCTTTTGTATCTCGAGTCCAGCAGGCATCCATCCCAGCCTGGCTCATATGATACTATTCTGGTAATTTGCAATCTAATTAGGATGCACAATTCCAGTTTAACAGCACCAGAGAACTGCTGTGCTTCTGTGGAGTTATCAGCAGAAGCTTTGCAGATCTGACAACTTGCTTCTTGAGGAAGGCAATTAATTTTCAAATTAGTAACTTGTACACACATTTTCTCCTTCCTCCCACCAGTTTTAATTGAACAAAGTGTTTGAAAGGAGCTCCAGAGTAAGAAACTTGTTTGGTTAAGACACAAGAGCCAAGTTCTTTCCCTACTGTGGACTTCCCAGGAGAAATTTGGCAAACCTTATAAACATCTCCCTTCACTCTCAGTAAAATTTAGTAAGTGAGAAGGCTATAGTGAGAATTAATCAACTAACAACTGCTCCTAGGTATCATGGGATTGAAACCACATAAATTCAGAGAAAGCTAAAAATCCGGAGGCTGGAGAAAAGTGAGTGGACTATAATAAGAGACAATGTCTTACTACTGTCCCACCAATGTGCCTCATTAGTACAGACTACAAGAAAACATTCAGAAATTAGAGGATAATTTGTCCCTAGGCCCATTAAATTCTTGGCCTCTGTTTAGTAGCAGTGTCCAGGGAGCCCATGTCCTTTTTTTAAATTTTTTTTTCTTTTGATGGAAAATGTTCCTTAGGATGAATAACCTTAAGACAAGCTATGAACTTCACACAGGTCACAAATAATCCTGAAACAGCTTGATCTTTACCACTTTGGTCTAAAGTCACCTAGGGACTGTTCCCTTGGTTGAAGTATTTGATCAGTCTTATTAATCTGACATAAATTTGTAAGCAGATTCTGAGATTGATGGAAAACAGAGATGTTCCAACAAAGACCTTGGAGGGATGAATCAGAAGCTACACAAAAATAAGACATTAGAAACCTGCCCTTCTAAATATGGACCATTGCATGAACTGGGCTGGGGATACAGCTGAATGGTTTTGTTTGGCTAGGCACAAGTACGGTCTGTATATTGAAACTACGAGTTACATAAGGCAAACAAGACGGGCAGAACCCTGTTCTGCTTGTAACCTTCTATCAAGTTTATTTAGTTTAAAAATGAAGGCTGATTGCATTTCCACCAACTGAATTCCCGGTTGTTATTTACAACAAATAATTCTGACATTATCCTTCCAGATGCACGTTAAAGGCCAGAGAAGAATATATATGGCAGTCTGTCATACTCTGATCCTGTATCTCGCTTCCCTTTTTGCTTACTAGGCAGACTTCCTTTTCAAAGAAGGTTGCTGAAAGCATTTTTTAATAGATAGAAAGCAAGTTCCTTTGCCTGTGGCCTCTGGAAGAATTTCAGATTTTAGTGGCACAGCTCTGTGAAAAGTGTCTTTCTTGTTGCTTACATTTTCTTCTTCACTGGTCAGCGTTTGCCTGTCAAACACAGCATTGTGAGGGCAGTCAGCTGCCATTCAAAGTAGCTCTGAATGAAGAGTCCAGCCAAGCTGCAGCTGTACAGGACAGAGCACCAGCATACAAGTAGAGATCTGGGCTTACTGTATTGATAGACTAGAAGTGACATGGCCAAAAGAGAAAACTGTTGTGAGGCAGCAGAGAAACAGGCTTGCCCTTAAGTGACTTTCCTCATAGAGAAGACAGGTTTAAAAAACGGTTTCATTTTCATTTTCATTTTCATTTTAATTTTCATTTTCATTTTCATTTTCATTTTCATTTTCATTTTCATTTTTCTTATCTTATTGTACTGTTCTTCAGAAAGATGGCTGTTAATGTCCTCAAAAAGATTTCTAGAAGTGTTTGAAATTTAACAGATTAGCACTGGGCAGATGCCTGTAAGGAAAACAGTTCATTGAGCATTGAACACACTTGTACCTTGTGCAGAAGGGCACATCAGTTGTATGCATGCATACTGCCAGGCACATCCTAGGAACACACAGGATAATGTGTACAGGAGGGATATTCATGTGAAAAACATGAATGAGCTGCAATCTAAGTACAAAACCTTAATATGACTTAAACCTACCTACACTGGTTGAATTTCAAAGTTGTGCAATAGGTGAGCAAAATGTGAGCACATCACTTAAACCAAGTCCTTAAAATATATATGTACTTCAGGCTTGCATAAGAAGATTTAAGGAATGTATAGACCCCATTTTGGCATAAAAGTAATTTCACATCTGGAAAGACCAGAATATGTGATTCAATCTGTTCACAGCTACAAGGGATAAACTGTATACGAAGGTTGTCTTTGAAGATTGAAAGGCTGCTAAGAGTGAACTCTTCATTATCTATGCTAAGTATCTCTGTATCAGAATCTTTCCTGAGAAACATATCTATAAATTATTTCAGCTAGAATTTGGCTTCAAGCATGTATGCTGATTCCACTCTAGGTACTGCCATGAGAATACATTCAAGCATTGCTAAGTATAAGCATGTCACACCTATTCTCAGGACTTTTTAACAGGAAACTAGTAGGTCCATAAAATCCCAGCTGTCACAGACAGAGAAGAAAGGGGGTTGCTGTTCAATGTCTCTTCCAGGGGAATCAAATAAAGCTACTAAAATTCTGGGTTCAAAATAAATCAAAGAAGGTGATTGTTATTACACCAAGTAGATGAGCTGTGAAACACCTCTTCAAAAGATACTGCAGAAGAAGAAATGTTAAATGGGTGTGAAGGAACACTGGACAAACTCATGTAAGGAAAACAAGTTGAGGCTTATGAAATATAAAAAGTAAATTCTGCTTAGAAAGTCTCCAAAATAAAAGTGTTTGGAAGATAGGAGAATACAAGTAGAAGCATCATATGATTGCCTTGCTACATAATTTTCTAGGTATTTTGGCTATTTTTGAAGAGCAGAAGACTGTAAGAGATGGTTCTATTGTCTAACCAGGTGTGACCCCTCTTAACTTCTGACAATCCTCAGCCTCAGATTTGTCAAGCATGACAGACTTCAAAGCAAGCAATCCTTTATTTAATTTTGTAAGAAAAAAAAATCAGTCTTTGAGTTACGGTGTAACATTAAAGAATCATTAAAAAGATAAAGGCCTCAAAGAAATTACAATGCAAAAGCTGTGAGATTTTTTCCTGCTTGCTTTATTATAAAGCATATAAAGGAAGGAGTTTCAGCTAAAAATAAAAAAAGCTCACTGACTGAATCTCAAGTGCAACTGATTTAACAAACTGTAGTGTCAATTGCTCCCACCAAAAAAGGAAAATGGGAGAGTAACTGAATAACTGTTCTACTGCTGTTACATGAAAGAAATAGGCATGTATAACAATGGCAGAAGAAAAATTTTCAGATGGATGTGTGATTTCTGTCTGTGAAGGCAGAAAAGAACAGTAAGCTAATGGAAGGTTGTAGAACCAGTATAACTGTGGCTGCTTGATCTGCTAGAGGCAGAAAGGTCTTTAATATGTTGGACAGTACCTGTGGCGCCTGTATATCATCTGATCAAGCCTTAACTGGTATAGTCTTTCTTTTATTTTTCTCCTTAAGAATGTTCCTTCTCAAAAATATTTCTGTCATTTGTAATGGCTTCTGCTGCCTGCCTAGACTTTCCTCTGATAAACCTGCATTACTTTTCCCACTACCTGATAAAAGATTCTACTCTGATTCCCATCCCCACAGGATAGCTGAAGTGAGCAGAATCTAGTAGTGGCAGAAAATTCATGTTATAGGGTGACTAACCTTTAAAAACATTAGTAAAAGAGATTTTCTGTCTGTGTTACACCACAAATGTGTTACTACTCCCTTTCATCTTCCTCTCTGGAGGAACAGAGCAAGCATCAAATGATAGAATGGAAGAAGGCAATCATTCCTACCCTGTTTTCACTGTTTCTTTTTTTTTTTCCCCAAACTGAGATTAATATGCTGTGGAGAGATTAGAATGCCAAGATATTTGTGGTTCATCTAAATGGAAGCAGTGATTGGGGGATCTGCTATATAAATGTGTCTGTGGGCCAGATTTGCTTAGCAAACCCACAGCTGTACTGCAGTAACACTCATTTTCTTCCTGTCTTCCTGGGCAGTCACATGAAGAAAATATATGGTCTTTTCCATTATGTAGGTATAGCAGTCAATCTGGAATACTTCAGCAGACCTTGCAACAAACATCTGAGAGGGAAAACCTGGTATTGAGCCAACATTTTTCCTGGTAATCCTAATGAAAGAACATATGGCGATCTGAATTAAGACTTAAGCCAGAACCTTGATCCAAACTTTGCTGAAGTAGGAAGATATTTTCATCCAAATTTAGGTCAGAAGTTTGCAGGTTGTGACCTGTTTCTGTAATCAGACAAATCCACACATTCTGTGAGCAACAATCTTCAGAAATTCCAGTTTCAAAGCTTGGGTCAGTGATTGAAGATCCATCATTGCCCGGCTACTCTGTTTGTACACATGTAAGTGTGTCTTGAATTATTTTTATAACACTGCTTGCTGTAAAGAAATGATAACCTGCTCGTCAAGAAGAGCATGTTTATAACAAGAAATTAATTTCTTCATGCTGATTAACTATACTTTGTACTACCGATTTCTAGAAGAACTTTTTCATGTCCCTATAGAAATATATTCTCCTTTATCACTGAAGGGAGAAGAAAAAGAAAATACCTAAGATTACTAATGGCAATCACCAATGTCTACTAAATAAAAGTAATTTTTTTCAGAAGGAAAAATATATTATGAAATTATTATCTGGGTTAAAAATTGCATTCCAGAAATCCTTTGTAATGTACTTTCTTTCCCAAAGGGTTTATAAATTAATACATCATTTGCCGTGTTAGTGTAGGTTTGTACTTGTTTGTAGGTTTGTACTTGATGAAAGAAAAATCCTGGAAAACAAAAAAGCAAAACTCCCAGTTATAATAAAATCTAACTTTAACCACAAGACTGCTGGAGGTGGTCTTAACATGACAGATTTAAACATAAAGTCAACTAGCATTATAATGGGAATGTGATGGGCTTGACAATTGGTATTGCTTACCAGAGGCACACACGTGTAATTTTAGTGTACAGCTGAACTGAGATAATTAAGTCCTAAAGGATTAATCCAAGAGTCTTGTACAATTCTTCATCCTACTGGAGTAACTTTATCTTTGATTTCTGATTTAACAGTGAACTTGTCCTTTTTGTGGATTCTTCCAGACAGTTTGATCTTGAGGTTTCTGCTATAGGCCACCTTCATTATTCCTAGCAGCTTGGATCTACATAATCTGATTTTTAACATCTACATTATTGGAAGTCTCTGTTGAACAACAGATGAGGTGGTGCGCCTGTAAGATAGCTGAGCTACAACTGGGTTCAGGAACTGCCTAACAGAAAAACACTCCTACCATGGGATCTCCGGCGAGATGCTCAAATTTGAGCAGGAAAAGTCCAACTTAGTGCCTTTATGGTTCACATACAGTGTTTTACTTTTGATGGTAATAAATGTTGGAACAAAACTCCATACCTTATGTAGACAGTCATGGATGAGGGGAGGAAACAAGCCCATGACATCTCCTATGTAAACTCCAGAGCAGCACCCTGGCCCCAGGAAAGCAACATTCCTACACAGGTGAACATCCGCAGACAGACAAGGAATCTGTGGCTTCCCTTTCCTTGTTATTCCTGTCATTGTTAATCATCACCCACACTGTTCTCATCAGAATTGGAGAAGTCCTTCACACAGGGGCTGCCACGTTATTGTCAGATTTTCTTCACCCTCTATTTGTTTTCCCTGAATTATTCTGTGAAAGGGGTGGTGGGCAGGGGACGCTGGGCAGCGAGGAGATACCCACCCTCTCTCAGGGCACTGTGAGACACATTCGCTTTGGCTCGTGATACAGCTGATGCTGAATGGCTGCACAGCCCCACTCCTCAAAAAGAGCCAGGGGCCTCACCACAAGCAGTTTGCCACGAGCTGCACACTGATACAGGCAGGCCCAGTCCCTGCCCCAGGGGACTTGCAGTAACACAGTTGTACTGCAACAGAGCTCTGTTTTGAAAGCCTGTTTGTCTCTGTGGAGGAATGACCAAATCCCATTATGCAATAGTGGCTTTTGTTCCATTTACTGTCTTTACTTCCCATTTGTTTCCATGGTAGCAATATGGAAAAATTGGGATTTGTAATGTAAAATCAAGGAAAGAGCCCATCTTTTCCTGTAAGAAGCCAGTTTATGATATACTGAAATATATCTATGACAGCTAAACCTAAATCTGTTTCATAAAGAACAGATACATTTAGCAGAACCGACAAAATTGGGAATTTTATTTCATTTGTTTCATCATAGTCCCCTTCAGCTGGAGTTTATAGGATTTATTTTTATATTTTTATGTTCCAGCACAGAGACAATGCTTAGATATAAACCCATACAGACCCAAAATAAGATGGTAATTCCATAGCAAAATCTTTTACTACTTTAAACTACCTTGCAAATTAACTTAAGGTTATGTAACACCAGAACATACCACTCCTGTCTGGCACCAACTTAAACAGTTCCTAATATGTGTTCACATAGAGCCCTCCTGTGTTTGCTAGGTTTCATTACAACAGCCATTACATCTGACAGACAATTTTTTGACCTACATCGACAAGGCTGAGCTCCAAAAGGGAATGCCAAGCTCCTGTCCTCTCACTTTTACACTACATGGACTGTTGAATTCCACTTGCCAAATACTGTGTCAAACTCCAAAAGAGGAAAAGTGAGAATCTGTCACTAGCTCTTTCTTAGTTGTAGCATTTTTCAGTGATAGGCATCATAAATATCAGTAATTTATTTGTTTATAAGTACTACGTATGATTTTTATCATAGAACCATATTATGGCTGGTGTTGGAAGAGATTCCCCCCGGGCCATGGGCAGAGAGACACTTTTCACCAGACCAGGTTGCTTAGATCCCCACCCAACCTGGCTTTGAATGCTTCTAGAGATGGGGCAGCCACAGCTTCTTTGGGCAGCCTGTTCCAGTGCCTCACCACCCTCAAAGGGAAAAAATTCTCCTAATCTCTAATCTAAACCTAATATCTTTCAGTTTGAATCCATTCCCCCTTGTCCTGTCACTACATGCCCTTGTAAAAAGTCCCTTTCCATCTTTCCTGTAGGCTTCCTTCAGGTACTTGAAAGCCACAATTAAGTCACTTTAAAGCCTTCTCTTTTCCAGGCTGAACAAACTCAATTCTCTCAACCTTTACTCAGGGGTGAGGTGCTCTATCCCTCTTGTCATCTTGGTGGCCTCTGTTCCAACTCGTCACTGTCCTTCTGTGCTGAGGACCCCAGAGCTGGATGCAGCACTTCAGGTGGGGGTCTCACCAGGGCTGAGCAGAGGACAGGTGGGAAAAGAAAGAGAGAACAGTGTAAAAAATGTAGGAGGTAGAAAGCAAATGCACAGAAGCTGGGCATGATGCTATGCCCTGCAACACTGAAAGAGAATGGCATGTAAGAAGCACATCTGTTGCAAGGAAGACCTGGCATGCAGAACTGTAGGAAAATGCTACCTTGAGTTACCTTTCCTTCTCTGTAGTCTTCACTGATTATCTGTGCAGGGGAAGCAGATCTGTACATTCAGTAATTGCTCTTTGTGGAGCAGGTTTAGAGACAAGAAGATACATTTTGCAGCTTGAAAGAAAGACTTTGTCGTTGATTTACTCTATAATTCTTCAAAATAAAAGTGGAGACTTATCCCCATTTTCATATATTAATTTCCCACACTAAGAGTAAACATAAAGAATATGGATGTTACAAGGAGGTTTTGATTCACCTGGACTGAAATTTTCCCACAGTGTTTTCACAGGATATAACATTAATGGTAATTACATTTAAGACAACTCACTACGCTCACATGATTTTAGCACATGAGAAACAGTTTAATTATGTATCTTTGGACAGCCCAGGGATAGTATATTAAAAATTATTTTCACAAAATTCTAAACATTTTATTTTCATGAGAAAAACACCTCTGAGGTCTGTCCCACATGCACTACAGTAATAAATGGTCTATTCTGGAGCAGAAAATGGAGTCTATATCAAAATAAGTCACACAAAATAAATGGTGGATTATTTGAACTGAATGAATTTAAAGTATTCTGGTTTATAGGATTAAGGTGAAATACAAAGCTTAAAGTATGAGAAAATGCAAGTGACTTGGAAAGGACTATAGAAAAGGAAATCATGTTTGCTAAAGTTTCTTTCAATATTTATTTCTATATTTCAAGGGAAATTCATGAATGGGCTACAGCTAACTATTCGGAATGAACCAAAACATTCACTCTCTTCTAAATGTTTGTCATTAACTCAAAAGGGCTGTTTACAATACAGTCATTTTTAACTACTACTGGCCTACTGGAAGAGAAATCTAAGCCTTGGTGGGAGAATGACATGAAATGCCTAATGTTTGCCTAGGCTTTTACAGACTTTATTTTTTTTTTCTGGGAAAAAAAAATTAAATTTTAATTAATTTTAAATGCGGACAACAGGCTACAGTTAAGACTAGCAGGAATGCACTTTGTCAATGTCTTGCCTAACTCTTCTAAACAGATTTTCAAAAGATCGTAACAACCAGTGAACCCAAACTGCCCATCAGAGTGTATCTGTATGAAGCAGCCCACTGAACTCTTAAGAGCTTTGAAAAGCACACATAGGTGCTAGAGGTGTTTGATTTGTTCATTAGAGAATAGAAATCTCAGTCACTATAGTGACTTGAAGGAGATTTTCTCCAGTCCACAGATGAAACTCTAAAGGAGATTTTTGCTTCCTTTGTCTAGAGACCAAGACCTAATGTCAGATGTAGCCCCTGTAGGGGTAGTCTTTAGGCCACTCAATCAAATGGAATCCTGCTATCAAATTCTCCTTTAACATTCTAAAAACTAGCTCACTGCTCTGTTTGAGAGTAAGAATCACCGGCTTTAACAGTGCTAGATGAACTGAAAGGTTATTTTCTTTACTTCTGATGTTTACATGGAGAACAACAGAGCTTCACTTCTCAGTCACTGAGCTGCCCATGGATCTGAGTTCAGCACCTTGGGAGGCCTTGAGCTGCACCCCCACATGGCTGCCTCACCAGTTTTGATAATCAAGTCATTGGAAAAAGACCTACACATAAGTGCATAGTTTGGGCTGTTGCAGACATGTACTGAAGCAGCATGATAATAGAGGATGTAAATAACAATTCAGAGTGGGAGAACTGACTCCTCTACAGGGGGAAATATCTAAATTTGATATTATCTAATCAATGGTATCATGAGGTAGGATGTTCAGATACATGACCAAAGCCATTCATCTCAGAAAACATTTTATGCTGAGGGAGAATTTACTGGGGGAATGCAGCAGATGTTTTCATTAATTCCATGCTGCCATGTGAAACAAAACCTAGCAACTGGGACCACTCTGTATTGTGTCTCACACACAGTTCTAATGAAGAAAGCACTGCATAGCAGCTTCCAACCAGCCTTGCATTCCTGCTTCTACCTAGGAGGCCAGAAGATCTACACAATGCTCTTCTGAACCAGACTAAGGAAAACAATGTGGGAAAAGGTTAAGCCAATTAAAAACAAGCAAAAAAGTTATCCTTTCTCTGTAAATCTTGCTTCAGGTGTGAAAAACTATGCTGCCAATAAAAGTGATCAAAAGCTTATTGATATCCTTGATTAAGGAAAGACTTACTGATTTTATGGGGTATTAGTGAACTCACTTCCCTGTTCATGGGTATAGAGTAGAAGCTGGCACCTGGAAGAACTAGTCATAAGGAAATTTGGCAATCCTATAGAAAAGTGGAAAAATCTAATTATGCTTTCAAAGCTGATGAAAACTATTATGTTTTCCTGCCTGTGTTTTGGGATCTATTTCAAACAGTATTTCAGTGAAAAATTGAAGGATAAATGTTCATGTCAAATTATGAATGCCTCTTGATTTGAGGAGCAATGCTACACGTCATTCCATGAGGCACTGAGCATCTTGTGGATAAACTGCTGCAAAGCAATGGAAGATCCATCAAAAGCCATTAACACTGTGTGGATTCTGTTGGAGGAGTAGCTGGCTTTCTACCAGGAGAATGTGATGTGAGAGTTTTCTGTAGAGAACAATTCAGAAAGAAGGGAGAATAAAGAAAAACTGGAGAGGTTTCCAGAGGTTCTGGAATTGCAAAGCTGGAGCAGAAAAGGTATCACATTTTTAAATTATGTATGTGTTCTATCCTGAACAAGTTACTTCATCAACAGAAAGGGAAGCTAAAGTAAAGCTATGATTACACATTTATGATGTGGTACTTCAATTGATTTGAGAAACTCATGCTGGCACCATATATTCCTGCCCCTCTTCATACAGGTGTGACTGCTTGGTAAGTTGCCAGAGGGAACAGAGCCAGCTAGGAAAGGCCTAGCCAACAAACTGTGAGCCTAGCCCAGTAACAAACTGGCACCTAGAAGGAGTCAAGGTGATTCCAGAAGTGGTTTTGTTGTGAGATCCCAGTCTCAGAATGGGAATTTTTTGCTCCAAAGGTCACCTTTCCAGACCTAGTAAGGTCAGGCACTGGTGGTGTATACAACCATCAGGTGTGAAAGCAAATTATCATCACTTGCTGATGAAGTGGCTGAGAAGATAACGACTATCAAGGAGCAAGTCTAGGAGGTGATAAATACCAAAAATACCGAGTTGGTCAGATTCCCATCAGAGCACGTGGGAAGTGGTGTGGTGGCAATTATCTGCCCCTGGGCTCTCAAAAACCCAACAGGAATAGGTGACTCAATTCTCCTCCAGAAGAGCTTTTTTCACACCTGTAAATCCTGTACATTTATATGTGAGTCATACATTAACTATTGTATAAAATTAATTTGACTTTAAATAAATTACAATTTGAGGGTTGTTGTGACTTTGGAAGCAAAGGAGACCAGGGGAATAGTAGGTAGGGAGTCAAAGGGTCTTGATAATCATGATGCATCATCTGACTGCTTACTGACAAAATAAACCTGCCTTACCTATGTGACAGGCCACCTTACTTAACCTTCAACAGAAGCATATAAATTATGTATGTTCAACAAATAGTGCGGAAGGCATAATGAATGATTCACATTGGCTCATCCTACCAGAACACCCTCCTCCTATTTCCTGTCCAATGAATCAGGAAAGCCAACTACACATTACCACCTTCCCCCAGTTGGAATATTTATAATGCCTCTCTTTATTCTCTGACATCTAATAAAAGGCAAGCTCACACTGCAGTCCTCTGCTATTTAATTAAACACAATCAGTAGGGAGACACAAATCTACAGAAAACCAGTCTTTATTAATTTTCCTGCCCTCAGAGTTATTTGTTTGCTTTCTGCCACATCCATGAAGACAGTAATATCTGAAAGACAAATGAATTATATGGATTTAATGCTGAAGACAGGAAAAGGAAAGATACCAGAGCACTGAGGTGCTGGCACTGGGTTGGAGTGATCACAGAGCACATTTTTATGTGTATTATGGGCCCAAAATTTGTCTGACCCAATTGTACACTAGACCATTAGAGATGGCCCAGTCTGTCTGGGAGAAGAAATATGCAAACCCCTCTCCCTTCCTCCCAGATAATTTCCTCAGCATAGTGGTGGAGCTGTATTGTAGTTACGACTCAATTTCAGACACTAATAAATTACAAGGCAGAACTTTCCATGTTATGCTGCCATAAAAGGGTACCAGAGAGAGGTGAGAAATCCAGATCTAAGAAAACTTAAATTCACCTTCCAGACCTACTGGAGTAGCAGATAGGATCTGGCAGCTGATTTAAAGCACATTTCGCTGCAGTCAGTCTTGACTTTCTGAAAGAGCACAACATATTTATAGAAAAGTTAGAGTTAATTAGGAAACAAATTTTAGCTATGGTTGTACTGATAGTTTCATATAACTAACAATAACTCTCTGAAGGACATCAGGACGTCTCTGTCCTGATGCCAGGGCTGTGGGGGAACCCAGCCATAATGGTGGAAGGTGCCGTCTCCAGCTGCTTGCCTCCAGCCTTTAGCCAGAGGTTATCTCCATGAAGTCTCACACAGGTGCTTTTTAACTCATTTAAGACAAATGAATTGTAAAGCTGATGCACTTTGTTTCTCAACTTGATTCCATGGTTGCAATGGTGCATATAAAGAAATGCTTAGATAGA
>VXBQ01006556.1:394196-459106 GCA_013400175.1 Phainopepla nitens
TGAAGAAATGCTTAGATAGAAGACAGAAACTCTCTGCAAGGTGTAGTGATGGGAAGATGAGGATCGGCTAATGATCAATGACTTCTACTAATACAGCTATTTACAGAGTTCACATCTTTGTCACTCCAGCTATTATCCCTGTAATTTTTTTTTTTCACATTGTACCTGGTCATTTTTCAGCACCAAATTCTAATTCACAGCTACGCAGCAGATGCTGTGATATGATCCTTCCCATATGTAAAATCTCCGGAGGTTCCATGCCTACAAAATAAAAGCTACCCAAGAATATCGTATTTCATTTAATACTAGTCTTGGAAATCTTTCGTCTGGTCATTCCAGTATAAAGTGTAACCAGACAGTGCACATGTGCAGTTTCACTAGAAAGTGAACAGATATTTACAACCCAGGGAACTGAGCAGGCCAGAAGTCCTAGCAAAAACAAACACACAAACTACAAGTCATTAGTTGTGTGCTTCAGAACAAGACTCTGAGGTTATTCTGTCATTTAATGCTGCTGTCTAGGATTTCATTTTCCCAGTTAACACAAGTTTATTTGAAAGGCACCGCAGCAAGCTCAGTTATATGGCCAGATCTATCCTGGCTGATATTATGAGGGAAAGAAAAGACAGACATGATGACACAGGAATCTTTCTGATCACAGCTTCCTCTGCTTTATACCTGCTACCACTGAGTGCTTGCCAAAAACCTTTTTTGTGTATGTATTATGCAAGACTAGCCATTTTCTCCCAGTAGTCCTGTGACAACATATCTGCTTTTGAAAGCAGAAAACCTCTCTACAACCTTTTTCCCTACTTTGATCTAGGACACAGAATAATAGTATTTAAGACTTACTGGGGATTTTTCCTCCATCTGCAATAGATGATAACCTCTCTAGTGCAATGCAAGAAGCAAAGTCAGAAAATTAAGTGTCCGTGTCATCAAGGGAATGTGGGAAAAGGAAAAGGAAGGGAAAGCAATTCAGACTTGTGAGTTTTATGACTACCTAGAGTAAAACAAATCACGCAAATATTGCTTCTTTTCCCAGTTTGATGTAGAAACTTGTAAAGCTCTGATTCCTGTAAACGGTATGAACTTTCAGAGAATCACAGAATATTGAGTTGGAAGGGACCCATAAGGGTCGTTTCAATGACTTCTAGGCTAAAGTTCTACAAATTTAACCAGCTTCTTGCTTTGCTTTCTCTCTCCTGTGTTGACAAATACTTCACTTGGATAAAATAATAATGTCCAAGTTTGGAGAATAAATACTTTCCTGGGCTCAATGACTGATCTTCTGTCTCTCAGGGATGTTTCACGTGAACAAGGCATCAAGGCATCAAGGAAGCTGGATGTACGAGCAATAATACAGACTTTAGCATTTTTGACTCACTTACTGAGTGTACAGTTTGGGTAGCTTGCATGATCATGCGGCCTGTGTCAGCAACTCTGGTGTGCTCAGCCACCACTCACACCTTCTGCATCTGATCTCTGTGGCAGCTCAGCTGGAGACACCCTCTTGTTGTCACCAACACTGAGTCAGAAGATCATGCCTCAGCAGAACTGCCTCTGGAGGCTTTCTGAAAGCAGGGCACGCAGTGCTTCTCAGACTTTGGCCTCTGAGTTGTGCACTGATAAAAAAACTGGCCTCCGTTTGAAAACCCTGGGACATGCAGGTCTTGCTCATTCCTGTTCTGGGCTGTGTCCAGTTCTGGGGTCCTCATAACAGGAAAGACAAGGAGCTAGTGGAGCGGGTCCAGCAGAGGCCACAAAGACCGAGCATCTCTCTTATGAAGAGAGACTGTGGGAGCTGGGCCTCTTTAGTCTGAAAACTGAGAGGGGATCTCATCAATACATATAAATATCTCAAAGGAGGGTGTCAAGCGGATGGTGCCAGGCGCTTTTCTGTGGTGCTTAGTGACACGAGCAATGGCCAAAAATAAAATGCAGAAAGTTTCACCTCAACATGAGGAAGAACTTCTTCACAGTGAAGGCAGCAGAGCACTGGAACAGGCTGCCCAGGGAGGTCGTAGAGCGTCCCTCTCTAGAGACATTCAAAACCCACCCGGACGGGTTCCGGTGTCACCTACTCCAGCCGACCCTGCTTGGCAGGAGGGATGGAGCAGATGACCTCCGGAGGTCCCTTCCAAGCCTAACGATTCTGGGATTCTGGTTTTTAAAAACCTTCCGTCGGCCTAGCACACGCCGGGGCTGTGCACAGCAGCTGCCCGCCGCCCCCCGAGCGCAGCACAGCCCAGCGCGGGGCGCTCCGGCACCCGGGGCCCCGGCGCAGGCGCGGGGAGCAGGCGGGGCCCGGGCCGCTCCTCCCGCTGCTCCCGGAGCCCGTGATCCCTGCGCCGTTCCGTAGCCGCAGCGCAGGGAGGCGGCGGAGCGTGGCCGAGCCCGGCCTGCCGCGCAGGCGAGATGGCGGCGCAGAAGATCAACGAGGCGCTGGAGCACATCGCGAAAGCCGAGAAATAGTGAGCGGAGGGCCGCGGGGCGGAGGGTGCGGGCTGGGGGGGCTGGCGAGCGGCTGCCAGGCGCTCCTGCCCCATGGAGGCGACGTGTCCCCTCCTGGGCTGGCAGGGGGCCGGAGGAGACTCCGTGTGCCGAGCGGTGGCGCGTCGGGAGGAGGGGAGGGAGGTGGCGGGGCCGCGGGGGCCGGCGCGGAGGGAGTGGGGGGCATGGCTGCTCGGCCCCCACTCTGCCTCGGGGGACCCTCCCTCGGGGGCTGGGTGCTCTAGAGGGCCTGCTGCCCCGAGCAGGGGCGGTAAAGCGGCCCTGGGACTCAAGAGTGGGGTCGGTGCGGCTCAGAGGCCTGCAGCCTGAGCAGTTTCCTTTAGGGCCTTGCGGCCTCTATCGCTCCACCCTGACGGCGGAGCGAGGGCTGTCACTTCTGCCCTTCTGCTAAAGTTAGTGGGAGGAAGACAAGTCACAGAATCAATTAAGTTGGAAAAGGTTTCTGAGCTGGTCGAATCCAACCTGTGACCCAACACCACTCTGCCAACTAGACCAGGGCACTGAGTGCCAAATCCAGTCTTTCCTTAAATACCTCTGGGGGTGGTGACTCTATCACCTCCCTGGGCAGCCCGTTCCAATATCTAATAACCCTTTCTGCGAAGAATTTCTTCCAGCTGTCCATCCTAAACCTCCCGTGGCATATATTATGGCTATAGACAAGTGGGAGAAAAGTTACGGAGGCTGTGTTAGATAAAAGGGCTTGACTTTGCTGAGGTGGTGTGTGTTTGTTTCCTGCCCGTGAGAAATGTGTGATTGGTGCTTCCTTAGGTGGCTTCAAAGAACTGTACTTACATTTATCTTGGAGAACTTAACATCTTACTGTGTATTTTAACACTGAATATAGCCATTTTGCTTGTAAGTCTGAATTGCACAGAGTACAGTGTAGATGTAGTAGAGCTGACTAGTCCAATGATGCGGTAGTTTTAGTAAGAGTAGTGACAGGCTCTCTGAAAATCATGGGTCTAATGTATAAATGGGCACAGAGGGAAAACTTTGAAATCGAAAAACCCAGCACATCTTACTCAAGTTACTTGACTGAAAGTACTCTCCAGCAGAATTAATTTTAAGCTTATCTGGAGAACACTTGAAATAAGAGGCACTGAGACCTCAAATTTTGAGTAGATTGAGTGCATTGTGTATTTCAGCTTGATGCATTTGAGACTCTGACTGTTATAAAAAATTACACAATATAAAGGCTTGTGTTAGTTACACACTGTGGTTGTCATCCAAGTAAGACAACAAGCCCTCCTTAGGATCCATACACAACTGTTTTGCCAAGTAAAGAATGTACTGCATATGATGTGTTGGCCTACAACAAATATGGAAGTAGACTGTAAAGTTATGGTAATATTTTAATTTCTTTTAGAAGTGAGGAAGACAGCATATTGAATTCCAGATTGCCTAATGACTTACCTAATTTTCCAGTGTTCATTTTCTCCTAAGCATCTATGCCTGTGTGTGGCACCTTTTAGTGTCATGGTCTATTGTAGACATATAAAGGACATACGAGTCTTTGTGTTGGTAAGCAAATTCTTTTATTTGTGTATGCATTGGAGAGTCGTTGATAATTCTCAGAAGCAAAAAAACATCTTGTAGAGGAATGCTGGAAACTTCCTGATGTGTGGAAAAAAAATATTGTCAGGTGTCATGTTACTAGAAATCTGGAGATACCATGTTGGTGTAGGAGGAAGTATTTTTGTTCTGCTGTCTTCTTACTGCTGAGAAGATGGACTTGGGAAGACTCTCTGGGAACAGTAGAAGCATGTTAGGGTGAGGGCTGTAATTGTGGGAGGTAATTGCAGTGCTTTATGCATTTCTTAACAGTGCTGGCATTTGTTTTTATGGTATTGTTGCCACCATAGTATTGGTACATAGGTAATTGCTCATTTCCAGGGGTATTCTCAAGTTTGAAATGTATCTGAAGCGCCTTGATGGTAAAACATAAGATCTTTACTAATTGTTTCTTGTGTTTTAGCCTGAAAACTGGATTCTTAAAGTGGAAACCAGATTATGACAGTGCAGCTACTGAATATGGGAAGGCAGGTATGTGCAGCTGTAAATATGGCCATATATATTGAAAAGTATTCATCAGGCTTAGTCCCTGATGATGTTTTACGTATTTTTATTACATTGATGTACAAGTAAAACTGTTGTGAAGACTAAATGTAAGATGAAACCACAAAAAAATCCTCTTGGTAGTACTGTAAAATAAATTTCAGGTTGTACTTGGAGATCTAGAACAGTTTCCAAAACCAATTTATTTTTTCAAGCTTACAACTTCTATTTTTTATATTGCTATATGTGGCAAAAATAAAGCTTTCTTTCCTTCTTTCACTTGTCCACCCCCAAATCCTGTGACTTTATCTACAAAACAACAGACGTTCAAGCTGGTTTTAAAATTTTGCTTTATCATCATCTTATGAAATATATCCTGTCAAAGACTGTCTCAGTAAGGTGAGATGCTGCCAGGTTGTTTTTGGTTTTTTGGTTTTTTTCAGGCACAGTAAGGTTGGATTCCTCCCTTTTTCCACTGCCAAGTGACACACTGAATATAAAATCCTTAATGGTTGATTTCTTTTTGTTCTTAAGCATTTTCTTCTTTCTCATAGTAGTAATTTGTCGTGGTCTTTTGGCTTCTTAATCTAGGCATTCCTACTTATTCACCTAAGACTAAATACAAAAATATGAAGTTGGAAGAACAACTGGAGCATTTATAAATTGAAATTTAAATATTAATTGAATTTTAAATCTTACTTTTTATTTTGTTAGTTAAATGAGATAGAAACACATATTTGTACCCTGAGATGATTGTGCTGATGAAGTTATGGATATGCTTTGTTGGTGGCACGTTTCTGACTTTATGCTGCTCTTAATGATTAAAATTATATAAATATGCATTCCTCCATTTCTGTAATTAAAATACGTGACTCTCAAAGTCCAGCTAAACACCTTGAGAGCTGTGTATGATACTGTGGTGGTAGGGAAGTGGTGTTGATAATAAATGTCTTTCATGGTAACTAAGTAACTAATAAAACAAGGATTACTGTTTGGAATTTTTGGGAGGACCTTGGTAAGCTGTAACCATGCATTTAAAGAACCTATTTGCATCTTCAGTTAGCTAAACTCTCGAACAGCAGTGGTAAAAAAGAGTCAAGTTGTAAATAAAATCCTTGTTTGCTTTCTTGCAGCTGTTGCTTTTAAGAATGCCAAGCAGTTTGACCAGGCAAGGGAAGCCTGCTTACGGGAAGCTGAGGCACATGAAAACAATAAAGCGTATCTTTTCACTGATTGACATTCTTCCTTCCCAAGAAGCTGACTAGTTGCTACTTTAATTGGAGTAATGGGGGTTGGTAGCAGGTTATTTAATATATTTGCACATTTTGTCAGTGTAACAGAATTGCTTTTTAAAAGTCCATTCCTGTGTGCTCTGAGTGGGGAAACTAAAGAACTGTTGGTGAGAAAGTTAATGTTATCCCAAATAACAGCTGACAGGTGCCTGAGATACCTAGGTACTGCTTCAGAAATTTAATTGGTTTTTAATTACCTACTAATGCATAGTATAAACTAAATGAAGCACTGACATTATTACAGTACTTGTAGTACTATTTAATAAGCAGGAACATAATTTAAGTAAATGTGCTTTTTACAACTTTATATGTAGCTATACATTGGTATATTGAATTTATTCTGTCCTTAGAATTATTTATTTTTGACCACTTGCCTGCAGTTGTAGTTGGTTCAGTTTGCCTTTATGGGGTTCCTTGCTTTGAAATTAGTAGTTGTGTAAGATTTTGTACATTATTATTTTTCCTGCATTATATTTTTGTGGCTTTTGTCCTTGACTTCAACAATTTTATGTCCAGTCTCTTTCATGCTGCCAAGTAAGTACAGAAGTGCTAAGTAATCTGAAACAGATTTTGTAACATACTGTACAAGCATGAACTGTCATTTTGGTCTCAGTGTAGTAAATGTTCTGATTCAAGTAATTTTGCTGCTTCAAAATTAGTTCAATGGAAGTGTGAGCTAGAAAAGTCTGAAAACCTGTAATTGCCACCTGAAGAAATGATGATTTTGGCATTCTTCTGCACCTTTTGATAGCAAATATTTTTTCTTAGATGAGCTTTTCATAATTTTGAAATTCTACACTGTTGAGCTAATTAAGAAATTTTTAATTAAATAGCACTTCAGAGATGACAATAATCCAAATATGGCCTGAGGATCAGGTTAGAATTGATTTTTACCAAGGAGTGTGATTGAATTTTGTAGAAGATAAAGATACACATGTGCTGTGTCATTAAATAAAACACTTGAAACATCCTCAAAGCATTAAATATTAACAGTGAAGGTGTTAGATCATGCACCTTAGATGCAAGATAGGTAGATAACAGTTAGATGTTAGTCAATGCACATGAACTTTTGCTTCATAACTACAGCGTGTTGTAATACACCATCTCTAACCAAACTGTACTTTTTTTTTTTCTTTGCAGAGCTTATGAACAAGCTGGCATGATGCTAAAGGTATTCTCATTTACTAGTTTTTATTTTTAAGTTCTGTTTTATAGTGATGAATATTGTGCACTGGACTATTTTACAAATATACCTAAGCAAATTGCATATTCAGGTGGAATTTTTTTGTTCAGTAGATTAGGAAAGCAACATTTGTATTTGGGGGAAAAAATGGTTTTCCTTTTATAGAAGGAAAGAAGAGTTCCTCATGTCAGAGGGTAACAGAGGAGTGGTGCTGCTTTTACTCTAAACTACCACAACTTCATGACTTACTTTTAAGTACTAAACTTTTGTGTGAATTTTATGGAGTTGGTGGTCAAATTTCACTTGCCCTACAAGTTTGTAAATAAAAATTAGAATCTTAATAAATAATTTATTGTAAATTGCTTTGATTTGTGTCCTTGCGCATAAGGTCCTTTCCTGACAGCAGTGTTCCTGTGACTATTGCCCTGTAGGAGATGCAGAGGCTCCCTGAGGCAGTGCAGCTGATTGAGAAAGCCAGTATGATGTACCTGGAGAATGGGACACCAGACACAGCAGCCATTGCACTGGAACGGGCTGGCAAGTGAGTCTGACTTATTGCTGGCTAGAATCTGTGCAGGGCGTGGGTATGTCCGTGGTTTTCTTCTATGTCTTTTTGATGCTTTCAGGTAAAAAAATATTTTCCTTTCATCTGAAGAGAAAGTATTGATGTTTATTACAGGTTAATAGAAAATGTGAGTCCAGAGAAGGCTGTGCAGCTCTATCAGCAAGCAGCATCGGTGTTTGAAGTAAGTGGGGGATTTTTGTGGGTGTTTTTGGTTTGTTGGGTTTTCTTCTTTAAGCTGTAAAGTAAAGAAAAAGGCTAACTTTAGGTTCTAAATTATGTTTCCTTCATTTTATGTCAGTAAAGGCTGAGTAATGAAGCTGGAGGCTTCTTGTTCTGTAGAGAAGGAGATAACAAAAGTTAGGAGTCAGTTTGCCTTGCCTTTTTCTCAGTTTAGGACTTGACAGGATCTGAATTTTGTAGTTCAAGTGTTCTGCCTCTTGTTGGGCAGCACAGAGGGTAGAGGACATGTACTGTCCTCTTGAGTACTGGAACCCAAAATAATTTGAAATCCCTGAAGACGCAGAAGAAAAGATTTTGCTTGGTGCTCCACCCATTTCATGAGCCAGTGATTTGCCTTTTTGCAAGTGGCTTTGATGTACTTCTCTACTGTCAGTTGTCACGTGTTTCCAGATTAGCGAATTTGCATTGACGTTCCTCTGCTGAGCAGATCCATAGAGGAGCTGGCTGGGGAGCTTGGGAGCACCAATACACTTCATGTTTCCCTTGAGTGTGTGAACTGCTGATCTAATAACTAACAGTTGTTCTGAGTTACAGGTGACACACTTAGATTAAGGTCTAGCGGTCTTAATTCTGTGCAAATGAAATAAGAATGTGTGAATTGTTTTTTTTCTTCTCTAGAATGAAGAACGTTTACGGCAGGCATTAGAAATGCTAGGGAAGGCATCAAGACTTCTGGTCAGAGGACGCAGGTATAGCTTTATTCCTTTTTGTTCTTTTAATGTAATTGAATCTTAAAATGTGATTTTGATTGTGGTTTTTTGTCTTGGTGTTGTTTGGTTTATGTACTATTAATTCTTATTTGAGACTTGCTTCAAACTAAGATCCAGTTTCTGTGGGATACGCCATGTTCATCCAGGAAGCACCTGTTTTGTGTTCTGGGATGGGAGAATGTGAGCTGAAAGACTTAAGCTCTGTGTAGACCCCATTTTCATTAATTCTTAAACTACTTCAGGATTTTGTTTGTTAGTTTGTTTGTTTTTCCCAACATTAATATGTAGAAAGTACTTGAAAGTCTTCTATAGCTGTGGGATATAAAAGAGAGGAATTAGGACTGACCTGAGGAAAGAAATCTGCTGCAGTCTGATTCTAGACTTCTGGACTTCTTGGAGTCTCAGTGAGACAAGTTTAATTGTAAATTGCCTGCACCAAACTTGACCTGCAGTTCATCTTAGACTTGCTTCACTGAAGCATTTAGGTCCTTTAAGAGCTATATAGGTAGTTCATGGATATCAGACTTACTAGTAGCTTATAGGCACTTCAGGATATACAGAAATGTGTTAGTGTATGTAACAAAGCATTTATCTTGTACAATGTTACAAAAACCAAGCACAAGAGGAATTGCTGACTGTATATTTACCTACTCTGTTAGAAAGATCTGATGCTGATTTTTAGTTGTGTTGCTGTTTATTCCAATAGACTTGCCACTGGATTAGTTAAACACTTTTTAATTAGCCTTGGGCTCATTGTGTTATAATCCTGGCACTGATATTCCTGTTTTTTTGGTTTTTAGATTAGATGAGGCTGCACTGTCTCTTCAAAAGGAAAAAAGTATTTATAAGGAAATTGAAAACTACCCCACTTGCTATAAGGTAAATTCTAAGAGACAGCTTCTGATAATGCATTTCAATTTTTTTATTTTAGTTGTTACTGACATCTGACAGATGATAGATACCTCTTGATTAAGCGATAAATTTCTTGCTAAATGATGAGAGCTTGTGGTAGTGGTGTTTCCCCAAACTTTAGCTGTGCTTTTATAATCTTTAAGACAAGTAGCTCTTATCTACAGGAACTGTCAAAACCAAACAACATATAAAAAATAAAGATGTTATCAAAAAAAAACCCCTAAAACTAATACTTGAGACAACAATCCATTCAAATGTTATAGGAGATTATCTGTTTCATACCCGCTGAGGAGATGGCTCTCTACTTTTTCACTAGATTGTTCTGACTGTTGTGTCAGTACCTTAGGATGATTGTGGATTGTAAGGACCTTTCTCATACTAGATATTAACTTTCTACTATTTTTCTCATATTTTATTGTTAATTTCTAAAGAATCATAAGGCTTACTTTTTTTTTTGTTTAGAAAACTATTGCTCAAGTCTTAGTTCATCTTCATAGAAATGATTATGTTGCTGCAGAAAGATGTGTGAGGGAAAGCTACAGGTAAGTCTACTTTGTGTCCTGTAATTTCAAACTGAATGTTTCAGTAGTGTAGATCTATCTTGCTTGACATTGTTCTTTGATAATTTTTAAACCTGCACTTCTGTTGACTTACAGTACAATAATCTTGTAAAATATTGTACTTACAACTTGTAATATTGTACTTACAGTACAGTAATGTTCCCTGTACAATAACATTCCCTATCAGGAATGTTTTTCACACATAACAGATTTAGCTGTAATGGCTAAAGTGATTCTTCTTAACAAACCTAAAATACAAAGTCATAAAGAACTAGCTATGTGTAACAAGGGAATTGAGATGGAAATTAAAAGTTCCTTCCATGTTACATGAGAAAATGTTGGTGTCAAAATATGGATTAGTGTTTAACCTGGCCAATTTTTCATTTCAACTTTCATTGGAACTTCAGTAGCAAAATCTCAAAACATCTTTTTATTTAAACTGTGCTTTTAGTGAAATGAACATACATGTAAGTTAAATTGTACTACTTTACCTTTAGAAATAATCTTTGAAGGTCAGTCTTTAAACTTCTTGTTTATGTTTTCCAAATCTCCAGTTTTATATACAGAAAATCATGACAGAATTTTTCTGTATGTAAAGTGGGAAAAGAGTTTATTGACTAATCAGGAAAAAATATTAAAACTATAATATTCTCGTTTCGTCTTGACTATGATTGTGTTCTTATTTGCAGTATGGAAACTAATATTACTTAAAGTTTAATTTTTATGGATATGATTCATGTAGCTGAAGAAATTAACTCTTAATTTCCTTCAGTATACCAGGATTTAATGGAAGTGAAGACTGTGCAGCACTGGAGCAACTTTTAGAAGGGTATGATCAGCAAGATCAGGATCAAGTTTCTGAAGTCTGTAATTCTCCACTCTTCAAATACATGGATAATGATGTAAGTAGGCAGATCCTGTGATTGGGTTTTTTTTTTTTCAGGTTAAGAGGGTGGAGTTTTTTTCCTAGTAGAGGAAAATAAGAAGAACACAGTCTGTGTATTTATTGTGACTTCCTGTCATGCTGCCCTTTGGCTGTGAGCTTCCTGCATTCTTTTACTTTGCCTGCCAGGGATGGTGCTGCCTGCCTTTCAGATGGTGCGAAGGATTAGGTGAAAGAACAGCTTGTTAAGGATTTGCTGAATTTGTTTCATGAGTTGACCAAAATTCAGTCCTCTTCTGCTTACTTCCATTAAGAGCAAGAACAGTTTGCTGCTTCTGCTTTTTCTCAGAAATATCATGCAGCAGATAAATGTGCATAAACATGAACAGAGCATGATGCCTACAGGATGGTGTCATTGAATGTTTTTTTCCATTGCTTATTCTTAGCAAGTCACTCATTCAGGATAGATTTTGAATTTTGAGCAAATTGTTGTGTCTCTTTCCCCACCATTTTTTATTTAATTGAATTTGTAAATTGGTGGAAGTACAAGATAGGAAAGGTATGAAGAAATGGAAACATCTATCCCTGCCAAACCTTGTTGCAGTATTGTCTAATTTTACTTCATTGAATAGTAAAAATTAAAGTTACTAGTCTTGCTGAACAACACTTGCAAGACTGTTTACATGATCTTATGCTAGATAATGTATGAAGTGCTACATACTGGAATTATTTCTTTTCTGCATAAAGCTTGAACCAGTAGAGCTATGTGGCCAATTTATTTGCTAATAAGCAGCATCAATACAGATGTCATATCCCAATCTCAGAGTATTTGAGAGAGAGAAAAATGAACAAATGTTATGTTTATTCCAAGCTGGAAAAATAGACCCTGAGAGCATCATTACTCTGTTTCTGTCCTGAATGTTGCCTCCTTGTTTATTGTGAGCATCAGTCAATTCTGTGAAAGTACAGAAATTAAACTTGCCTTGTTATTGTCAGTATGCCAAGCTCGGTCTTACCTTGGTGGTCCCAGGAGGTGGAATCAAGAAGAAATCACCAAACGCTGCCCAAGACAAAGCCAGAGGACCAGCTGCAGTGGGCTCTCATGCTGATGAGGAAGAGGATGAGTATTCTGGTGGACTGTGCTAACTACAGACTAGGTTGTCATAAATATCTGACTGACCTGTGATGCTGAGCATATCCAAAGGTACCAGATTTACCAGAGCTTCATTGCAATTGTGATGTGGGAATCCTAATATTAACTTGGCAGCTTTGGGTGCGATGCAGGAGAAAAAGCACGATTGTATCCATCATCTTGAAACATCTTTGGAATTCATCTCTTACCTGGCACAAGCTTCCTTAGGGCCCTGCCTTCAGCTGACGGGAAAAAATTGAGAAGAGTTTTACTAAAAGCACAGTTTAAAACCTCAGAAGCACTGGAGGGAGAGTGATGCAAAATTTTGAATGCTGGATTTCAACAGCTGTCACTTTTGGTCCCAGTAAGAAGTTTGCAGTTGTTTTCAGAGCTAAATGTATGATCATTGACCTGGCTATTTATCTCCTGTTGAAGACCATTAGAGGCAGACTGTGCCAGGCAGGATTTTTACCTGTGTAAACACTAGGGGGAGCATTCAGTTTGTTTTCAACGTGTTTTTACTCCACTGGGGAATATTATTTTAATACCTTATTTTTTACAGTATCCACATGAGTGTGAAAAACACCAAGTCAACTGGATTGAAGTTATCTTGCAAGCTTAAAAATAAACATCTGCTTTTCCTCATAAGAAATTCATTGATGTGAAGTACTTGGAAATAAATGTGTCCATAGTGTTTGTAATGTGCACCTTAGAAGAGGAAGGAGTGAAGAGCCATTCTTAGCAGTGTTTTTGAAGCGTGCCAAAACCAAAAAAGAAACTGAAGTTACCAGGTAACGTGCACTGAATGTAAACTTCTGAAGACAAATGTTTAACAAAAACTTAGGTGGGATGTTTCAGTGATATGTTTGAGTTTGTGAGTGTCCTTGGTGTTTATTTGCTAATCAGTATGCTAGTCTATGAAGACATTTGATTCTTTCATATTTTCAAAGCATTGAACAGATATCTCCTATAAGTGGCATTTTTCAAACTAGCTTAGAATCCAAGGTAACCAAGTTTTAACGCATCCTATTTCTGTTTGATTTCAAGTCATCATGCAAGCTTCTTTAGTGTCCTAAATTTGTTTCACCATTTTATGCTTTAAAGTTGTCAAGTCTAGAAGTTGTACCTATGGCTTGTTTCTTTAGCAGGACCTAAGCAAGGTCTGCACTAGGGTGACATCACTTGGAATCCAGCAGGGATTTGGATGTGATGCCCAAAGCTCTGTAAACAAGACACCAAAAGCACAGTCTAAAGTGTTGGGAGAGTTTCTGCCATATTAGGGAATTGGATGTCATCAAAAATATCAAGCATGTGTCTGACAAAATTGTGTCAGGCGTAATTGTGATGAAGGTTCAAATTTCAGAGGGCTAATGCTCGCTTTCCTTGTGGTGAATAGCACTCAGTAACATTGAGGTAGGAGCCCAAACTGCAGCATAATTTGCTGTCACACTGGAAAGTCACATTAGGCGATTTAATGGGGGTTCAAAACTAGTTTTGTGTCTTTTGTGTCTTTGTCTTATATAATAATAACCATGAGTTTTAAAGCTATTTAGGATGCACCTTCACAGAACAGATAGTTCTTCACTATCTGATGGGGAATTTCCCTTTGTTATTGATGATCTATATGAAAGTTTTGGCTCTGAAATTTTAGGAAGTGAGTTGCTTTTCTCTGAGAATGCTTGTAGGTATACATGAAAGATGGTTTTGAAGACTTTTCTAGAATTCTAGAACTCTTCTAGAATTTTTGCTGTCAGAGGAGCTCACTTCAGTTTAGCTGAAGTTTAACTTCTGCCTTCTGGGTTTGTTAATCAAGTTGAACATAACACTTATTGTGGCACATCTTTATCACAGATAGAAAAAAATGCATACATAGGAACTCAGGGAACACTAAGTAATTTTCTTCAAGCATTTCCTGCCCCTTCTAGTTCTGAAATCAGTTTTATTGTGTGAGCCCAAGGAGTCTGCTTTTTGTGCATGTGAGCAATTGCATGTATCTGAAATTATGAGGTGCCTAAGAAAACTGGAAACTTTGTATGCTTCTGTGGAAGAATTTTCAGATTTATTTAAACTGTGCTTGTAACACTAACAGGCCCTTAAAAGAAAAATTAAATTTTATATGTTACATTTTTAAAACATACTTTCCATATGGCCAAAAAAAAAAAAAAAATAGATGTGCAAAACTGTCTTCTCCCCTCCCCTGAGTTGTTTCTTTGTTCTGTGCCAAGTGAGGAAAATCTGGGACAAAAGTGACTGGTACTAAACATATTAAGCTGCCATTGAATTGACATTTCTGATTCTTAGTAGTAGAATCTTAATCTTTAATTGCAATGTTGCTGCAAAGACCAAATCTGCAGAAATGGAAGCATCTGAAAATAAGATGGTCTATTTTATATAACTTATTCTCCTATTTTAGACAGTGAAAGTGTGTTAGGAATGTTAACTGCCTTTTAGTAAATGTTTAACTATAGAAGAAACTGTCTGTATATTATGTGTTAGTGTTTGTTTCTATCTTTCAAAGCAATTTGCACATTTATGTAAATACCATTTAAGTGATCTAAAATGGAAAATATAACATTTACAGCAAGAAAGTTTCCAAAACCAGTGTTGACTGTAATAATAAAAAAAAAAATTAAATTGTGCATGGAGGCTGAGCAATGGCTGATGCAATGTATATGTAAAATCAGAAGATTTCTAAATTATCTGTTACTTAATACTCAGATGATTAAGTGCAGTGTGAAACCTGTGCTTTACTTGCTCTTTTCCCGAATCTGTGGTGTTATAGAGTACAACATGTGTTTGTAACAGCTCTACAGATGCTGCCTCTTGAGAAGAGGCTGTGTGTTTCACCAACATGAAAAATAAAACTTGAAATTAATGCATATGTGGTAGCTTTCTCTTTTGTTGATCAGGTCCTGCTGAGGGCTACCATTTGAAAATGAATGTTAATTATATTTAATTTGTCACTGGGATAGATTATCAAAGTGGTTTTTGGCATGAGAATACAAGATGGTCATTATGCAAGTTGGAATCAATGAGGAGTTTGAAAACCAGCTAGATTTCACACAGCTTAAGAATGTGAATTCTGCAACTCTTTGGAGACTTCATACTTGTAGAAAAATCACCTTTTCTACTATTTTAAACTGAAACTTGCTGGAATATTTGAAGGTTGAAGAATCTGGCACTGAAGTACTACCAGTGTAGCAGGAAGTCTTCCTTAGATGCTGCAAATACGCAGCTGTATAATATTATAAGAGCTAAGCTGCTCCCAGGGAAAAAAAGAAAAAAAAGGCCATGTCATCTAGATTTATAATAAGTAGTGAACTTTTTTGGATGCAGGAAATGGAAAAAAAGAAGCAACCCCAACCCCTACGACTAGTAGTGGTAATAAAATTGGAGGAAGTAGATGTAACTTTAGAGAGCAGAAGGGAACCGCTTGGGATCTGCGGTTTGAGCCTGAGCAGGGACATGAATCTCCGAGTTAATGGTCCGTAGAGAGAGGCCGGCGTGCCCAGGAGCCGGGCTCGTCTCTTTCTTTGCCCCAGGACCTGGTGGACAGGATGTGCATGAGTGCTGTCTCTGACCAGCGAGGCTGGCGGGTCTTTGAAAATCGCGGCGGAAGGGCAAGGGCAGCGGCTCTGAGACAGAGAGTAGCCAGCAGCCTGGAACGGGAGCGGAGAGGCAGCTGCAAGGCTGCACGTACGTTTTGAGAGCATGTGGCTGTTGTGATTCATCTGCTGAGCCCAGTGGGAATAGTGGTAAGGAGCGTGGCCGGGCTCCGCAGTGCGCGCCCGCTGCCGGCATCTTCACTGGTGTGCGGCCACTTTGGACCGCGCCACAGAAACGTGCCGGTCCTAGAGCGATAGAAGCGGGGCCCGGCGTGTGCACAGTGAAAGTGGGTTGCCAGTAGTTGTCTTGCTTGTTTTCGATTTGTGTTGACGTGCCTTTGTTTTGCGTTGTTTCGGAGCGCTGCGTAACGCGGCGTGGATGTGGTATCCCAAGAGCGCCGTTCCCTCTTGGCGCTAGATGGTGCCACAGAGCTGGCACGGGCTTTTCCTCCGCTGCCGGGAGCATCTGCGCCATGTCCAGAACAGCTTCTGCCTTTAGATATGCCCAGCTGGAGCGGTGGTTTGGGTAGAAATATCCACACGTGGTCCTGTCCTTGCTTGATTGAAACACCGGCCTAAAGTAGAAGTCAATTTACGCAGACAGCTTAGGTTGTTGTGTTTTCACTTCTCTGAATATGGGCCTGGGAAATCGGGTGATGAAGAGCCAGGTTATGGATAGTGGGTGGGTGGGCAATAAAATAGTAGCCAGTGTGCACGGTAACCTGTTAAAAGAAATTTTCAACCCTAGGGCTGGCTGATTCTGCTGCAACTGGCAGTCTTAGTGCAGCCACAAAATTTAATGAAATGCCTCATGCACAGACATCAACAAGTATAGAGGGAAGGGAAATTAACAAAATGGAAGGAGTGAGGAAGCTGGCATTCAGGCAATGGTATGTTGATGGATGGAACAGAGAGCTCCTGCTGTAATTTGCTGAAAGGAGTTTGCTTAAAAACAACATGCCACTTCCTGATTCATCCACAGGGGCGGGGAGGGAAGGATGAGGACTGGCATGGCTGTTCTCTCCATGCTGGGGAGAGGTTCTGCTGCTGTGTGCCATGTGAGGCAGTCTGAACACAGACACATTACATCCTTTGCCTGTCACTAACTGAATGGAATTCAAGAATGAAAGGTAAAACTTTATAGCTGCAGACAGGGACTTCTTTGTGTGTGTAGCTGACAACTTTCTAGCCAATGCTTGCTGTGATGCACTGCTCAACAAATGTCCCAGAGTAATTGTGCTGGTAATAATAGAGCAGAGAATTCATGAAGTGTAAAAACCTGTGGTACCCCATGTGTTTTATGGGTGCCAACTATTTTGTTTAATTGGCCACCATCCAGTAATTTTCTGGCTCCTCTTTTGCACCAGTGTATGGTTTTCCAGGCTGAATAACTGGAGGAAGAATGAGGATCCTCTCAGCTGCACTGGAGCCCGGAGCACAGGTTGGGTGTGTAAGGAGTAAGTGGTTAAAGCTGGGTGGACTTGGTGAGGTAAGGCAGCTCTGTAGCAACACCGACTGAGCAAAATATTGTAAAGCTTTAGTAACAGAGCTGCGGAAAGAGTAGTATATTTTAAAATTCTTTAAGTCAGACATGATCTGGTAGCTTCTGCTGCTGCCTTAATGTTTATCTTCCCAAACCTACCAGATTCTGCACCTCCTGGGAATTCCTGAGAAGTCGTTTTCTTTGAAACACCATCAAAGAGTTATTTCTCACCACTCTGAAATACTTCAGCATAATCGTGATGCAAGACACGAGTTTGGTGAAATTCCGTGCTGCTGAGAAACACTGGAAAGTGAAAGAAAACACCCTTGTTTTCTGTTGAGGGTGGCTTTTTTCCTTTAGATCTTACTTAATATTCTCTAATATAAGGATTTTTTTCCCCTTTGTACCTCATGCATGTTAGTATGCAATCTGAGGTTCAAATAGTTGTTTTTTCTGTATTTGTCATCCTGCAGTCATTAGGGAGCAGAAGATTTCTTGTGACTGAGATGGGGACAAGGGGAAATCGAGAACATATGCACCTGACTGGGTGTGCTAACACAGAATTACTTGTGATCTCTTTATGGATAGGCTGTCAAATGGCTTCACATCTATGTGGTTTTTTGCTACCTCTTTTTTCCTTGGAGGTGCCATGATTGGAAAAGTTCACACCTTGGAACAGGTGTGAATACCTCAAGGCCAAACAAAATCTGGTATCAATGACATGCAAGCGAGGTAGAAAGTGCAAGTAGCAGCCTGAATGCACACATGTGCTTTATGCTTATCACTACTGGCATTTATAACATGATAATTTTTGTTTTAGAAGGTCATGGATGTCTAAATCGGAAACCCTATTTCAGAAGAGGTGTTTCTTCACAAGACTGAAGTGCAGTAATGGGATGACTTGAAATTTACTGTAATTTGGGCTATACATTAATTGCTTCAACACTTCTGGGGAGGTTTCTGATTCCAGGATAAATTTCTATGTATCTGTTTTGCAGGAAACATACATGGGAAAATGCTCCACATCTGTGATCACATCACTGGACTTTGAAATAGTTTGTTAAAAATGTAGGAGAGGGGAATTCAGAGTAATTTTTTTCAGGGTATTTCAGGAATAGTGCCTGTTGGGTATTCTCTTTCTGAGTTTATATTGTGGATAATTCCACTGATGCCTATGTGTAGTATTGTATTGCTATAATAAAAAATTGGCCACTTTTAAATATGTATACTGCTGCTACTAGGATTTTGATCTTTATGAACCAGAATATGGGAAATGTTAATCAGTACATTCCCTATGACTGAAGTATAGAAAGAGACTAGGATGCAATGTGTGGTGGAAAGGAGTGAACTTAGAGAGAAGAAACCAAGGAGAATTCCAGCCCAGTGTTGAGTACTTGTGCCTTCTTATGACTTCCCGATCATAGAAGAAGGGTGAAGGAGCAGCTGGAGCCATAATACATTGTTTGACAAAGAACAGCATGAATCACACATCTGATAGCTTGTGTAAATCACGGAAGTCACCGCTTTTGTCAGACACTTGAAATTAGTTTGAGCATAATTCTGATGCAAGGCAGCAGGGGAAAGCATTTTTATTATATCCCTTCAATTAATGTCAAATTTATACTATTTTGTTCTGATGCATTTATGCAGTGGCGTTTCCAGATGCACCGCAACTGAACAGAGAGTGTAATAAAGGGAATCCTGTTTGCTGCATTGTTTCCTTTCCTTTTTAGTTATGTGCATTTTGTCTTTGCTGCAGGAGCAGGAATGTTTCTTGAAGGCTTTGCTGTATATTGCTTTCGGGGTGAGTTGTTTTGGTTTTGGGGGGTTTTGGTTTTTTTTTTTGCTTGTTTGTTTGTTTGTTTTGTTTAGGTGGGTTTTTTGTTGTGGTTTTTTTTTTTGGGGGGTTTTTTTTTTTTTTTTTTTTTTTGCTTTTTTGATTGTTTGTTTTGTTTAGGGGGGTTTTTTGTTTTGGGTTTTTTTTTTCTTTTTTTTTTTTTTTAGTTTGGGCTGAAGAGAAATCAAACCTTTGCTTTAGGTGGATATTCCAGTAAGTTTTCACCCTTCTGACCATTTTTTAATGGATTCTCAGCATCTTATTAAAATCATTACTTTTTAATTTAAAAATGCAGAACTTGGTTTGTGTCCATTGCAGAGGAACAGTAGTTTCTCAGTAATGTACTATCATGGATCTGGAGCAGATGGAAAAACTCATGGTCTTTGTCATGAATCCAGGATGTGCTGTGTTAGTGGCAGAAAGGCTGGCATTTTGTCACTGTTTTCCCTTTTATCTTTGACCAAATATAAATAATGGGTGAATATAACACAAAATCATTAGATTTTGGCCATGCCCTCATTGACAGTTGTGGTAGATAAAATGTACAAACTATTTTTCACCCTGAAGCAGATTTTTAGGGGCTGTCATATGCACCAAACAGTTTTTATTTTGAGTGTGGAATTCATACTTCTTCAAGTTGACTGTGGTGTGGCTCACTAATGTAGGCCATGCCATATGATACAGAATTATAGCATTTTGAGACAGCTAGGTTAAATGTGAATTAATTGCTTAAAATAGGAATGCTGTGGTCTTTGCCATTCTTCTAAGTTTTTGCTGTGTAGTTATTTGTCTTTGGCTCTCTTCCTGATTTTCCTAAACTTCATTTCTAAGTAGTTTTTAAGACATTGATATTCCTGATTTCTATATGAATAGTTGGAAGTATCTGGCAGGGATTTTCTCTTCAGATGAAGATTTAAGTTCCTCCTAGACAGATGTGGTATATTTTTGTTCACCTCATCAATCTCTATATTACATTTGTCCCTGCGGATCACTTTGTTTAAGGGATGCCACATTACATATCAACCATGTGAGTCTTACTTCATGGCTTTCAAAGTGTTCTGAACTTTTTTTGGATGGATGACCGGCAGCCTGTGAACCTTTGGCAAACTCTGATAGTCAGGCTGTAATCAAATTATTTGGAGCAGAAGTCTAGGACAATTCTTGATTATAATCCTGTTTCTGCTGGTTGAGCTCTTTAATATAAATGTCTCAATGGTAGGAAGGAGAGGTTCCTTGAACAGCCTGGAAGCTGCACATCCCATCTGTGCTACAGTTAAAAGAATCCAAGGGTGAAACTTCTGTAACCAGCAGGAGAGGATGAAACACTGTGATAGTCTGCGCACAGATCCATCCACATCTGTGAGTGCATATGCCTTAAAAAAAATCACTTTCAGAAAAGGACAAGAAGTAACTAAGGTAAGGAAATGGCATTTAATTTTTATTCCTTCAATGATGCAGATTTTTGAAAAAAATAATTATGGATGCTTTTTATAGCCAATATTGCAATCATAGAGCTAGAAGCAGATTCTGAGCTCTAGTTTCAGATCTGGATCATCGATTGAATGTCCTTGGACCTCAGTGTGGGAGATAAGTTGGAGTCCAGTGTTCTCCAAGTGCATGTTAAGCAGTAAGCTCTCTCTCCTTTTCTCTCTCCCTCAATCTCTCTCTCTCTCCTGTTAATGTATTTAGCTACAGAGAGAACACAGCAGATCCTCAGCTGTGCAAGGTGCATTGCCTGGAGGCAGCCAACTGTACCCACTGGCCAAAATTCTTGCAGGGAAGGATGGCAAACTTTTGGCTTTCCACCCTTTCTTCCAGACAGGCTTCCATGGCAGGCAAGGGCTGGACTGAGACTCCTGTATGTGTTTACCAGCCACAGACTCCATCTCCTCAGAGAAAGATACTCTCTTTCTTCTTCTGCCAGGGTTTCTAAATGCTGTATCATGCTTGCCAGGGCCCTGAGTGGAAGAGGCAAGCGGACAGGGAGATTGAGGCCACGGATGAGTTGGAGGTTGAAACAACATCTACCATTTGTCAAGGTCATTAATTTCCAGGCAAATTGTCTTTGAGTTTCTTGGGGCTGTGTGAGTTATTACTGAAATGCAGCAGTTTCCAGAGCTGAAGGATCCACAACATCATAGTATCCAGAAACCTCACAGTGCAATAATATGAAAAATCATTATCTCTAAATAGGACTGCAGTATGGATTTAAAATAGGAATTTGATGCTGTTTAGACTAATTGCTGGACTGGTTAACCTTGGTTCAGCTTTTCTCTTCTGTCATGAGAATTTATTGTCACATATTGTGGTCATGGCTCTGGTACACCCAGTGATTCTGTACCAGCTTACTCTCCTTCTATTTGTTACTTAGAAATGGCCATGTTTCATTCTGTTGGTCGAACAGACTGTTAATTAGACAGTTCCTAAGTAATAATGCCAGATAGGAATAAATCTGCCAGACAGTAATGTCGCTGTAACTCTCCGGTTATAGTGAGTGGGTAGCCTCAGGTCAAGAGCATTTATGTTCTGCCTTTAGAGAAACCAGGGCTGAATGAAGAGTTCTGGAAAAGTATAAACATACCTGAAGTACTGGCATTCAGAAATACGGAAAAAACTCTGAACATTATGCATTTAAAGCTTTAGCACAAGTCTAATACTGTCTATTGCAGTCAGTCCTTAGTTAATTGCTGACATTAAAATACTCATAAGACCTGGAGTCTGATATTTGTTGGCTTCCTTCCCACCCTGCCTCCTTCCTTTGCCCCATTCCTTAAAAAAAAAGAGAAAAAGGGGAAAAAAGCACACTAGTTGTCTACTTTATAAGAAAATCTTATTCATTACCATGGTGCAGTTAGTTTTCCAGCTGCCTGTGACCTGCTGGGTATTTGTCAGAAAAAAAAAAAAGAAAATTCTAAGAGTTTCATGTCTTAATATGAATGATTCTCTATCCTAAAGTTTGGACTGGATTGATTATTCCCCAGTTTAAAATATTTTCCTCTCTCATTCCAAGAGTAGTAACATTAACCCAATCCCAGGGAACCTGTCACTCAAAATACAGATAGCATTTGAGAGATAATATAATTGGAGAGAAGAGCTGGCAATTGGCCCATGATTTCAAAATGTTATTGGTCTCTGATCACCACACTAAATGGAAGCCAGGTTCATTTCATGAGTGACTTTCTAACCAAGAATGGAGTTAATTTTAATGGAGAACATTTGAAAAGCTGTTCAGCCAATGCTAGTGTTGATGTTGTGTCTTCAGTGTTACGAAGAGTTGCAAAAACACACACACGTCGCTGCCCTGAGGTCAGAAATTTCTGTGAGCCTGAAGCCCAAAGCTGTGCAGTGCAGGTGACCCAACTTGTTCCTCATAACCCACGAAACAGGAAGGATGCTTATCAGCAATAATCTTGCTTTTACCTTTACTTTTTATCCTGGTTCATTTAGTGTCATCTTCTGAGACATGTATTTATAATGTTTTAGGTGCTTTAAACTGGGAGAGATGGTTGAGAAGCAATCCAGACAGAATGAGGACAAGGCAGCTAGGGACAGTGTCCTCCAGACTTTCTTGAGGTGTGAGATGTACCATTCAGTTTAATCCATCTACTTCAGGTAAAGCTGCAAATAATGGAAAAAGGATGACCCACAGAAATTGGGAGATAATGGTCTGGTGGTTTCTCTGGATATAAAATATGAACTCATGGGACTGACTGTTCCTTTTCTTTTGCTCACTCACTTCATTTCACCTCTTTTCAGTCCATGGAAGGAGATAGAGCAATGAAATCAAGGCAGAATATTGTGAGAAACTAAACTCCTCATATGGGGCAGCTGAAGAAGTCAAACATCTGATAGTAATTGGCTAGTAAATTAAATTTTAACAACCCAGAGGTTGCATGCAGTCCAGTCCTGCTCCCCTAATATAAATCACTCAGATTTTCAAATATGAAACACATGTTTTCTGTCTGACCTTGTCTTTTATGGAGCAGTGGAGATTGCAAACGCAGATGCTCAGGTTTGTCTGCTTTCTTGGCCGCCGAGGCCGTAAGTGGCAGCTTTGCTCTCGGAGCGCACGTGACGCTGACATTGCTCGGCGCACTGGAGAACAGATACGGCTTCGGGCAGTGAGGCTGAGTTGGATCCTGCTCAAACATCTTCACTCCCTTTAGGCCTTGTTCACCCAGGACGGGACTGTGACCTCGGGTCGTAGGCCCAACCTCTCTCCCTTTCCTTGCCTGGGAGGGAGGGGGATGCCAGCTGCCCCTGTGACATGGCTGACAGCAGAAGGCTGGCAGTCACCTGCCCTCTCTGCCTGCAGCAAAATGCAGACTATACCTCTTTCCTAGCTGTTCTGGCTTAAGCCCAACAGCCAAGGAGCACTCTGGCTCAACTGGTCCCTGGTGGCTTTCCCCAAGCTTATTCCCTGGAGCCATGAGCTGCAGCACTCACTTGAGCGCTGTCACAAGTGCTCACCCTTTTCCCAGAGGTGTTCAATGGACCTGCCCAGTCGGGCTTCCCTTTGAGGGCCAAAGCCCTTGTAGTCTTATTCCCCAGGAGGAAGCTGGGGCTCCCTGCATACCATTTCTTCCCTCTTTCTCATCAGAAGGACATGTCCCAGTCCAATGCCAAATTTTTAGCACTGCTATTCTGGAGCTGAATGGGAAGCTGCATGTTTAAAGCTTCAGATCTGCTCTGACTTCAGCCAGTGGGAATTTTCCTATGTAGGTGCTAAGTATTATTCAGTGTAAGCAAAACTTGGCCTGTTAGTTGTAGGTTTTTGGGTTTTTTTTCCATTATAAATCGAATCCCCTCTCTAATTTTTGCTTGAAATCTTTCCTCCTAGAGAGGAATTTGCTGTAGCTATAAGATTGCCATAAAGTATTCCAGCCATGAGAGCTTGAAAATACTTTTTGTCCTTTCTAGATGTTTCTTAGGGAGTCTGACTTGGTCTAAGGCCTCTGTAATTTATTGATGTATTTTGACCCATAGAGTGATGTTGCTGGTTGCTGGGAGAGCAAATGGATTTGGTCCTGAGGGCAGCTGAGTAGTTTGAGGGGTTAAAAAAACTTCTGATGGAAGCACTTGTTTTAATGCCCATATATCACTGCTCCCTAGGGCTTAATAGGACAGCTTGAAAAATTGAACTTGAACTGGGCTTCAACTTCCTTATAACCAACAAAATGAAGCAAGCCTTGTCTTCAGGGGAAACTGGGCTGTGCCTTCCCTCAGATGTGTTACAGCACTGGGAGGGAGCACTGTGGGACTCTCCTTCAAGGAAAGGACAGTAGGCTTCCCCATTTTCAGTCCCACTGACCCATCAGTGTGACTTGATGTGTGTGTTGGTGATCCATAAGACCCTGTTCTGGAATCTGGGAGAGGAAGTGAATAAGAACCAGAGAAATGAAAATGTGCAAAGGCCAAAGGCTGGAGCAGGACCATCATTTCAACCTTTTGCTTTGAGGAGACAATGTTCTTTAATAATCTGTGAGAACTCCTATTGCTTCCTGTCCACACCTGTGAACAGGATGGGACAAAAAGGACACATCAGTGGGACAAACAGTCAGTACCAAGGTTCTAGCGCAGATGTCATGTGTGATTTGGGTATTTTATAGTGATCTAGCTCTAGCCTAGTGCATCATCTTTTGTACTGCTCCATGACCACCCCATCATATCCCTCCAGAAGGAAAAGAGCTGAAGACAAAAGGAATCTGGTCCCATGGAATTACTGAATGGCCTTAAGAGGTTATAGCACATTTAATAAGCACATGCAGAGCACCCTCTGTGTTAGATTCAAATGGAATAGATTTGGAAAATGTGCTACAAAACCACCTCATAACACAAATCAGGGCTTGGTAAGAGGGATCTGCTTGGGAAGCTGCCCTCAGTCCTGCACTGCAGGTCTGAACTACAATGCTTCTGCTGTGTGCACACCACTAGCAGGAAAACAATCATTTACATTTTACTGCAAAGAGGAGTCCCCAGGCAGCCCTGTGATACCTTTGCACTAAGCAACATTTAACAAGATTTTCTTCTAAAAGTATTTCATAGCCATATAATATCTGGAAAAATGTTTTGAGGTGGGAAGGAATCCTTTAAAGCACTTTGCTTTAGTTGCATGAAAGAATTTAGTCATGTGACCAACAGTACAGTCTGTAGTTCAGCATTGCTTTGGATGTTCACTGATCATCTTAAATCTTAGTTATGTTACTGATCTTTAAATCTTGCTGATTACATGAGGCATGTGAAGCTGCCTTTGTGCAGACTTCTCTCAGCAGCTTCATATTCTTTCAATGCCTGCTTTCTTGTACAGGATCTTCAGCATCTTTTTTTGTGTGTAGTTAAAGCTTTTTTATTATTTTTAGAGGCTAGAGTTCTAATGTCCAAGCTGATGAAGTCCTTATCAAAGTTAAATGAGCCTTTGGAGTAGTCAAGTATATGGTAAAGGTGGAAATTAAGTTTTCACCTACTGAAAGTTTTTATTGTAAATGTTTTAGCATAACATCCCTGCACTAGCCACTTAATATAGACAGTATATGCTGATATAATGAACATATCTTGTAATGTAAGCGGGCCTTTCCACGCGTTTAGGGACATGACTTTGCAGTCATTTCTATCAGAGGGCTACAGTAGATTGTAGTTTCATGTAGGAAGCTAAATTGATGTACTTTATTCTCCAGGTTAACAAGCTTATTTTATTTGAGGTGGTGTCTACCACTTGTTTTAGGCTTTTAAACCTAGAGATGTTAGTCACTAATACCTGTCATTGTAATAACTAAAGGCTAAAGCTTCTGTATGAATTGCTATTTGTTGACAAGGTCCTGCATTTCAGTATCATTTCAATTTGTGTGTTGTTACTGCCTGGATGTGGTTTCTAGTTCTGCATTAATTTAAAGTAATAACACTGGAGTGATTTGTTTAGGAGTTACTTTTTTGTGTATTTTTTCCCTGTTTTCCTCTGAGAAAAATGTGTTAACAGCAGTCTTGGTTATGATGTGACCAAGAAAATGGCATCACTCTCCAGTGAAATTCCCTTTTGAAGTGATGTTGGCAACCCAGTATTCTTTTATCCTATATTGTGCTGAGCCACCAGGCTGATGAAAACAGACCTGCAATCTGTCAGTTGTGAGCTGTACTGCAGCCTCTCACTGTTGCACAGGCTGCCTTCATCACTCTGCTTCAGCTGACTTCTTTTAATCCAAGCTTCATATTCTTTTATTCAGCAAGCAAGCCCTTCCTAGCAGCTGCAATGCCTCCTGTTAAACCTGAGGCCATCAGGAAAGTTGGCTGTTGTGCTTGCTTGGTCCAAGACTGCGCTGATCTGCCCTGCACTGTATTTGGTTGTAGAGGTCTCACGACTCTCCAGCTGGATCATGGTAGGGCTGAACCAAGCTGGGGAGGAGGCCACGATGCCTTCCTTGCATGGCAGAGATCCGTAGCTGTTTCTGTGCACTAACTGACAGGGTGGAAGGGGAACAGGTCTGATGGGAGATTTTGGAGCCTTGCCTTTGTGGCCACCAGAAGCTGTGGGGCTGGGGACTCCAGGCAGAGATGGCTATACACAGGCATGTGGAGTTGACCTTAGAGATTGAATCTTTCACGTAAAGAATGAGTGATCTCTGTGTCTCTGTGGTGTCTGCAGCTTTTGGAAAAGGTAGCAGATGTGGGACTCCATAAGCTTCCAGTCTTTCAGAGGATCTTGCTTTGCTGGTCTGGGTAGAACCAGCTGTTTGCTGACTGCTGCTGACACAGGTCACTGGAGCAGGAGGACTGCTCTAAAACGCTCCCATTTGGGATTCTCCCAATAAAAGGTGCCAGCTGCCAAGTAGACTCAGCCCATCCACGGTATTCTTAAGTAAGTCCAAAGCAATCTGCCTTGAGGGAACATCTGAGTTTGGTTTCTTTTAATCACAAATTACTTAAAGGTATGCTTTTGCTGGAAAAAACCCCTACTGTAAACCTGGTAATGTAACGAATCTATAGACAGTATCTATGTAATGTATATGGTTATATGTAAAATATACAAATATATGCATTACATTAGCTGATACAACAATTACTTAATGCAACATCACTCTTACATGTCATGGAATGACACATATTGAGTAAGTTTTAAATGTGTTTTTTTCCAGCTGTGCTACATGGCTGTGAATCTTCTTGTTTCCTGGTGGCTACATACAGTAATGGGGGAGAAGGCACTGACTCTGCTACAAGGACGACTATTTTGAGGGGGATTTCACTGCTGAAGACTCCCATATTGTTGCCTTTTGCCTTAATTAAGACTCTTGTTAACACTTCTTCCCTCAGAGATTTAAATCTGAAGTGACATTCTCCCACTACCACTCCAATTTACCTGAGAGCACAAAGTTCCTACAGCAAATGTTGTGGTTTTCTCCTGTAAGCACCTTGAGGCCCAGCAAGCTGCTTATGGCCACAGCTGAGCTGGGATCAGCCAACCTGCTGTAGCAGCAGCAAATTCCACTAGCCCTCCAGTGCTCTTCTCTCTATGTCCTATAATTATTCAGCTGCCTAAACTTATATGTATTTTTCTCTTTTTATTCCATCCCCTGGGGAATTAGGGAGTTAAATTTTATTTGATGTCAGTCCAGTTGTCTGAAAATTCTTTGAGTGTGAACTGGGAATTCCCAGGGAGAGGGCTGGAAGTCTTCCAAACTCGTAAGACTTGGAGATCTTAGGGAGCTCTTGCACAAAGTTTTTCATTGTGGATTTCTTTGCCAGATCAGCTCTAAAACAGACTACAGATCTTGTGATGAAAGCTGAAGAAGGCTGAATGCTAAAGAAAATGTAACAGCTGCTGGAATGTGCAAATGTGCAATCAAAGCTGTACCTGACGGCAGAGAGAGATCCAAAATACAGAAGTTCATGGGCTACAACTCACTGAAATATCAGTTACCAGGCTGTAGAGTGTAACTTCTTCAGAGGTGCTTGTATGTTCAACTACCTGAAAGAAGGTTGTGGTGAGGTGGGGGTCAGTCTCTTCCTCTAGGTAACAAGTGGTAGGACAAAACAGTCTCAACCCTTTGCCTAAAGGGTTGTCAGGCACTGGAATAGGATGCCCAAGGAAGTGCTGGAGTCATCATCCCTGGAAGTGTTCAGAACAATGTGTGGATTTGGCCCTTGGAGACATGGTTTAGTGGTGGGTTTGGCAGTTCTGCGTTAGTGGTTGGACTTGAAGATAGTAAAGGTCTTTCCCAAACTAACTGGTTTTATGATTATATGACAGGACTTCAAAAACTATATTTCTTTATATAAGAAATATAACCTTCTTAAATCTGCATTCATTTTTTGCCTTTCAAAAGTACTGGTTTGTTCCATTGCCTTCTGATCTTAGCTGACTCGAGTCCTCCACCCTTTCTTTGCCTTTCTTCCTGTGTGTGCATCTGGCTTGTGCTCCCACTGATTGATGTGTTTTATTGGAAGTCTGGCTGGTGCTTGGATCACTTTCCCTGTTTTCCCTACAAGACAATGCCAGATGCTTCATGCAGGTGTTGGGCTCACCCATTTAGTTGGCTTTAACTGGGACCAGCTCTACTCTCTCACCTTCACATGAGCCTTTCTGATCTTGGTTATCTTACTCAGAGCACGACAGCTGCAAATAAACAATTTGCTAGCAGTGAGCACAGAGACTTGGCTGTACAGACTTGTTGGCTCTGAAAGTAAGCCGGAAATTTAAGTAAGCCAGGAGAATGGGCAGCTAACTGCCTCTACTAGCCCTGGAAAAATGCTTGCCCAAAAAGGAGATCTGGGCATCTCCCCTCAGTCACAGCCTTTTTGTTAAGGTCCTAGAAATCGAGGTATTTCCAGCTCAGGTGGGTGATCTCTGGGATCCACTTGAAAATTAAGAGTCACATCATCCAGCAATGTCTACTTTCCTTGTTGCTTGCTCATTCCTCTTTTGGGGAGTTGCCTAGCTTCAGAATGCTGGAGATCTACTTTTCCCCTAGTTATTGCAATACGTCCACTAATAATACATTTCCCTCTCTAAATTACATTTAATTATTCTGTCAAGGTTATTTCAAGAGCATGCAGCTATCACAGGTAAAATCCATATCCACCTTTCCCTCTGCCTCCCTCTAACATCTCCTGCTCGTTCAATTAGGAAAGTTAATCTCTGGTTTGGAGAGGCTGTATCTGCCTCCCAGCAAGAGACAGACAGCTTTACCTAGGCAGGGATCTGCTTACCTTGAAATGTTACCTCTTCATTTCACTTGTAATTCAGCAGTTCAGGGGTAACTTCTGCTTTATGTTACTGAAGTAGCAGAGCAGAAAGGTTGTTTTGCATGACTCACATGTTCCACATTTTCTGTATACTTTATTTTCTGTGTGGCATTTGCCTGATGTGATGAAATCACTGTTCAATTGATGCAATTTTTTTGTCCCATCGATGCAAAGCTATAAAGACAATCTAACCTTCAGCAACTGAAGTTCAGACACTGCTGCAGCACATGGTATTTATAATCCTACCACTTGATTAGGTGCTGAATGGTGTCTGGAGAGGCATTTGTGCTAATTCAGTTAACTTGAGTGGTTCTGTTAGAAAAAAGAGAAAAAACTAACTAAGAAAAGGAGAAATTACATCATGGACCTGCTTCATAAAACCCATTTCTGTTCAGGGTCTTCCACCTGCGTTAGATACTTTAAGTAAGCAGCCTTCAAGCTTTTAAACAGTGTGTTGAGAATCAGTGCTGTAACAGCCTCTGAAAAGTGTTTTTTAGGAGTCTTGGTCTTGGTTTTGACAGGCACTGTCGATACTGAAGATGTGAAGAGAGAGGCAATTCTTGATGTGCTGTGCAGTCATGTGACCTAGTTAATTACACTTCATTCTCCCTCCCCGTGCCAGTTCCGAGGAGGTTCCCGTGTTTCCCGTAGTGGTGCTGTCTCAGTGCTCCGCCGAGGGCCATGGCAGGGTGGCAGGGTGGCAGGGTGGCTGCGGTGGCAGTGCTGAGGAGGGGCGGGGGCCGGAGGAGCCCCTGGCAGCGAGCAGGAGGCAGCTGTCCCCTGGCAGCCCCCTCCCCACCGCCCACGCCGGCGAGTCTAGACTGCCGCCCTGCACGGGGCAGGCACTCTGAGCTCAGCCCTTTCCAGGCGAGGAAAGCTCCCGTTGAGGGAATTTCGCCTCAGAGGCGAATGTGAGCGTAAGCATCCAGTGGGTTTATAAGCGCTTTATATCCCTCGGCTCTCCGTGCCTGCATTTTGCTGGCTCAAGGCCCTGAGCAGGTCAGTGCTTTGGGACATCGTTGCTGCCGGCTGGCAGCTGGACAGCCTGTGTCTCATGAGGAAATTTCTCTGCCATTTCAGACCTGGTTTTGTTCTGACCCGGGGTGAGACGCACAGCTTCAAAGAATTTTATGGGACAGGCATGCCGTAAAAAGTTGACAGCCAAAAATAACTTTTCCCCCCTCCCACTTTTCACCTCCTACCTTCCAAGCCAATATACACGAAGGGCAGGGAAAGGAAGGGAGAGGCATGAGAAGACTGTAAGAAAGAGCAGTGCCTGTAAAACTTTTGGGGTGGGCTGCAGCATCTGCTTTGGTTGCTGAGTCCTGAAGCATTTAGTCAGTAATAAAGTTTCACCCCAACGTTGTTTTTGACAGAACTGGAAGTCGTTTTCAAAACCACCCTCGGACATTTTATCAGTTGTAATAAGCACGTGGACAGATTGAAGAAATAATAGCTACATCATAAATGCAACCAGCAGTCTCCATGGGAACAAAGGTTGAAGAAATAACCTTCCCCCAGGAGATGGTGATCATGTGTGTAGCAGACGTCTTTAAAAACAGAGTCTGATGCGGTCAAGGAGAGGGAAGTTAAGTAGAGGAGTTTTGCAGCAAGGTGCTGCACTTAAATGTCTCTAAGGACAGAGATCCTCCAAGTTTATTTATCCCTTGAAGTTTAAAAAATTATTTCTCATATCTAGTGGGAATCTGTATTGGGACTTGTGAATGCTGCCTCTTTCTCATCATGGTGCACCTTGGAGAAGAGTCTGGTTCCGTATTGTCTAAACTTATTAGGCAGTTGAAGATGGGAATTCCCTTTAATCACGCCAAGTATCTCCGCCTATTCTTACTTGTTTCCTAACATTCTTTAGTGTTTAATATTGCTTCCAGAGACCAGATCTGGGGTTAGGAAACAGCATTAAATGTAGGTTAGCCCCACAAGTTGTATCAGATATATGTTTGCCCTACAAGCTGTTTCCCAGTGAGGAGCCTGGGGAATGCCAGAAGTGGAAGGAGAGCTTGTGGGAGGAAGGGTGTCATAGGGAAAGTGTGGTGACTCCTGTTTTAGACCTTTGGATTGATCAGCATAAACATTTCCTATGCCTTGGAATTGAATGGCATTTAATCTTGATAATAAAAGTCTGGAAACTTGTGCTAGTGATCACTGCTGGAAGCAGTCAGATTTTATGCTTTATAAAACACTCTTAAAAATGCAGAACAGTCATGTTTCATAACCATCCTTTCTGTAGAGAGGTTTTTTTTTTTCCCCTGGTGTGGATGTGTTTCAGGAAGTGTGCATGATGGAGGGCCAGTTGTATAATGGTGTACCAGCAGAAATGGTTTACTCACTGACTACAATGCCTCAGTGTGGTTTTTGGTCCTTTCACTGTTTCTCTGCAGCTGCGGGAGGTGGTCCTGTGGAGAGGGCATGGGCTTGTGCAGCAGATACTGGGGACTTTGCTCCTCTCGTTTGCTGGCTGGTAACTATTTATGAGAGAGGGTGAAGGTAAAGGCATACTTTCCAGAAACAAAAATAATCAGATGCTTACACCATGGTTCAGGGTTCAGAGTTCATTTCCTATTCCACTGGCTGGAAGAGTCTACTTAAAAACAAAGAAGATGAAAACTTGAGTGGTACTGCTCTTGATGTCCAAACCAGTTCTCTTTGGTTTTATATGAAAATGGGATATAAGTTGCAGTTGTTTGGGAATCTGTACTTTGGACTTTTTAACTTCTGTGAATCTAATTTCTCAATCTGACTATTCCATTATGTTTCTAAATTGAATGAGGTATAAACACCTGCAAGCAAATATTTTAATTGTTGTATCAACAACATAAACATGTATGGATGGCTTTTTAAATGGCATAAAGGACTGAATGTGGTTACTGTCTGCCTTTGTGGAAGTCAGATGCACTTGGACAGAGTGTGCCTTCCATGAGTCTTGGAGCCTTTGTGGCAGTGATGCAAAGTTATACACCACCCTTCCCCCCACAGCATGTGTAGGGTTAAAAAGGAGCAGGTGCAGTGCAGAGCCCTTGTCAGCTATGTGTAGGTGCAGCTGCATTTGTCACCTCTAATAGTCATCTCCAACTCACCCTCTCTAAAACTCTCCCCTTTCTAATTTCCTCTTTGCTGCTGCCTTGTTTTTGTGGAGCTTATGTGAGTTAGGGGTTATACAGGCAAAAAAGGGTGGGTTTCATCTGTAGGTTAAACTCAACCATGGGAAGCAGGTTTTTCAAAGTCAGAAACCAGAGTGTTGGCTGAGGCTGATTCACAGTGTCTGAATCTTGGTGAAGTGCAGCCAAATCATGCACTTGATTAGCAACAACAGTCCTTGATCTATTTTGATCCATCCTGATAGGTTTCATAAGTACAGGCTGGGAAAACTGATGAGGGAAAAAAAAGAAAGTTCAGTTCATAGTCAGCAGCAAGATGCAGTGCACTGAGCTGGCTAACCTCTCTGCTTCATGGACCTTCCAGATGAATTTGTAATAGTGAAGGAAGAATGGTTTTGGAAGTAGGTGTTGCCAGGTGAAACAGAAAACACATTTCTGTAAACACCACTGGTTGCATTTGATTTTATTTCTCAGAGTTAAAACTGGTGGTTGTTCTTTAACAATCCCTCATGTCTAGTCACCCTTGCATCATTTTTCCATACTACCTGTTGCCATAGTATTCCATAAATTGTGCCAATATAATTTGAGTGAAATCGCACATTGCTATGTGTTTACCTTTTAGTTGGACAATGAGAATATAATGGAAAACTGCACCACATGTCTAAAACTAGTAGGGCTGAGAACTGTATTTGGGTGAATATATCAAAGGCACAGCTTTGGGTCTGTCCTTTAGCTCCCTTGTTTAATGCTTTGGCCCCTTGCATGGTCAGTGGAAAGAGATGCCCTAGTCCAGGGCATGTTTTTCATGCATGTTTTTCTTTGCCCTCAACCATATAGGAAGCATTAAACTAATTATTAAATCATTGTTCTGTGCTTCTACCAAATGACTAAAGCTTCTCTTCAACAAGTGACCATCAAAATATATATGTGTATGCATGTGTTTTTCTTATATCTTCCAGGTATCACGTTGAACTGCAGCTCCAAACGCAAGCAGAATTATTGTCTTCTCTTGCCTGTGTGACCCATACTAATACTGCAAGATGAAGAGTTGTAGTAAAGAAGACTTACAAATTTTACATTCAACATTTACATGTTGAATAGTTCTGGTAGGAGCCAGTGCATGACTAATAAGGAAAAACTTCAAAATGGGTACATCCTCTACAGATCCCTTTTGGAGAAGTTAATTCCTCTGTCTGCTTCATTGCACTTATTCAGCTCCTGACCTGAAAGGCAGAAAAGCTCTTTCATGAGTCACTGAGCCGTAGGATAGGTTTGCCCCTTTTCAGTTGGCTGTGTAGACAGCATGCTTCTCCAAATCCTTTCATCCTTATTCCTGTAGCTCATATTCTTGTGACTGGAAGTGAAGGAGGAAACCTCAGTGAGCTGTGCTGAGCTACAGGGAAATTCTCCAATGTATCCCTCAGAGGCTGCTGGCTGGGAAGATGCCCTTTTCACTGCTCTGCATGTCCTGCTCTTTACTTTATGTCGGGGAGCTTGAACTCAGAGCATGGGTATCAACAAGCCTGGCCACAGGAAAAAAGGACTCTACCTTAGACTGGAGGTGTTGAAATTGGCTTCTCCAGGCTGCTGCAGGACATTTGGTTCAGAGGTGTTTGCTACAGAGTTCAGTGGAAGGTGGCACTCTCTATTCGGGGCTGGCCACTTTGGTTGGTGTCTCCAGCCTCTGCCTAGAAGACATTGGGAAGTGTTCAGCATAGGGACCACCTCCCTGAATGTATTTGGAAGGAGACCTGGAGCCATCTGAATCTCTGCTAAGTCAGCTGAAAAGGAAAGAGATGGCTGGAGCAGGGAAAAAGAGAAATTCATCCACCTTCTGCTTCTGCCCAGCAAACTCAGAGTGTGTCAGAAACCCTGGTGGAGACCAGTGCCCTTCCTCTCCTTTGGACCCCAAACAAGACCACCACCAATTTTTTTAATTATTTTTTTTAGCTGAAAGCAGTTAAAGTAGCTACATAAATCCCACAGACCTAGTGGAATGGCTGTGGAGTCTCGTCTAAGAAAAACAAGCAGGAGAAATACTACTTCATCAGAAAAAGTACTAAGGATATGTTTTGAATCCATATATCATAAGCTAAGTACCAGATGGGCTGAGTACTGTAAAAGACAGATAAACATCTGATAGATAGGATGATTGAAAAAGCCATCTGAAAATGCATTTTGTCTCCTTGCTTACAAATAACCTTCAGTCGTTTTGTTTTGCAATGATGTACTTTCAGCTCTGCTAAATTTCCTTACTTCTTTCATTGTGTCTTTTATTAGGATGGGAGTACAACTGTGCCATTTCAAAGGCCAACCTTTGGTGTCTCCCAGTGCCTTGTGCCTTCCCCTAAGGGGGAGCCTGCCTGTGCGAGAGAGAGCTTGAGGCTGGACTGGAGCTGGAACCCTGGGGAGGAGGCAGGGCTGGCTGGCAGTGGGATCTCTGTGTCAGAGCCCTGGCAGCTGTGAGCTTGTGCAGATTTTTAGGGGACAGGGAAAGGGATCTGTGATGTGCACATGTGAGACCTGGTGACAAGGGATGGAGCCCAGCAGTGAAAGCCACGTTGGTCACAGTAGGCATGAGGAAGTGAGCAAGCAGAGTCCAACCATGGAAAAATGATGATTTTTGACCTCTAGGGCCCCCATTGAAACAGTCTGAAGTGATGTACTTTGCTTATTTGTCCATCAGAGCAATTGGTAGATAGAAGCATTTCTTGAGTTTTTTTTCTCATCTATTTGTTCCTTTATCTGTTTTCTTTTTTTTTTTTTCCCTTCCCCTTTGAATAACAGGACCACAAATGGCTGCTCATCTCTCAAGCCATGAGCTGTAAGCACCATATTTCTGCTCAACTGATGGTGAGCTATGGAATAAGATTATAAAAAATTGGGATCTTTTGCAGATCCCACTTGCCTTTTTGCAGGCCAGGTAACATGGTGTTGTATCAAGCTTGGAATATTTGGAGCTCATCCTTATTTTGTTTTTGAGGAAGAGTATTTTGAACATTTAAAAGATAACTTTAGAAGGTTTTCTGTGAAAAGGAGAAAAGTACAGTTCAGTTTTTGTCCAAACTTTCCATATGTTTCCTTTTGATACATGATGAAGTTTACAACTGGTCTTCTCTTTTCTTTCTCTGATGCACCCCTCCCTCCCTTCCTCCTGTCCCCAGCATTGTTTAAAACAGGGAAAATTTTTTATAGCTGGATGAATATCTGGTTAATACACTGCCTTGACCTCCAAAGTTCAGACTCTACAAGGTATTTGGAGATGTCAGCTGAAAGGGTTCATAAATATTTTAACTGCATTACCTCACTCTTGCTGCCATAACATTAAAAATGTGCTTTCCCTGGATGTTTGCTACAGGAGTCTGATGGTCACGTCTGTGTCTGCTGGCAGCTCCCTCTTCCGCCCCAGCACGAGCTGCAGGAGGCAGCAGTTTGAAATATTAATGAGAGCTAATACAGCAAAATTGTGCTCTTGAAAAACAGAGAGAGAGAGAGACACACACGTGCACAGATGCACACACTGTCCATGCATGTGTGTGTTTGATGTGTTTGAATGTGCAAGGCAAGATGCTAAAGCTGCAGAGCAGGTGTGAGCTGCTGTGTCCAGCACTGCAGGGCTGCCTCAGGCCCTGTGGAGGTGTCAGATTCCTCACACTAAGAACAGATTCCTTCTGAAAAATGATACGACCTTTGAAGCCTTTGAAGGAGGTTTGGGTTGGAAGACAGCACTGAGAGCTTTATGCTAGGAGGGGATCCTCATACATTAATTTGTGGCCCCCCACACCAAATGTGTGTGATTGTGTGTGATCTTGCTGGTGAGGAGAAGCAGGAAGAGATGGTCACAATACTTCTGAGCTCTGTGTGTGATGTGTGTCCCTCTAGATAATCAGTCCTGGTTTGGGCTTATGATCTGGTGAATCCGGAGCCTGGGATGGGACAGGGTTAGTGTTTTAATTTTCTGCATTTTGTTAAGTATATCAGTAATTTCTGCATATTGAGGAGGGACTTCTCCAGTTACTCTTGAGAGAGGAAAGTCTGCAGTTTCCCTGGTAATCAGTCATTCTCCAGCTAGTTTTCCTCATAGCAGAAGATGGTTATCATTAGATTTCTGCTTTAATAACAGTTCTAAATGGCACTCAGTGGAACTGGCCTTGGGAAGTGCCTGTCAGGCCAGGAAAGGCAAAAGAGAGGTTTAGTGGTCCCTTGCATGGCTTGCTACTTGTGCAGCACATTCCTCAGACAAATCATGAACCTCTGGTGTGAATGATTTCTCATACCATGAACTTTATCAACTTGAAACACAGGATTGAAGGAGCTCCTTCAATCATAGGAGTCTCACTGAATGATTCTGAATACTTATTTCTTCTCCAGCTCTTTTTTCTGCTCTCTTAAGCGTCCACCTTAACTCTTAATGTGACCTAAAAAAACCTATAGCCCTTCAGTGCAGTGGGACAGGGTTAGGTCCTGCACTTGTAGGTCCTTCTCCCTTGGCCCTAAACAGGGAATTTGCCTTTCCTATTGCATGCTCACAGGTTGCTTTTCTTTTGTTTTCCCCAAGCTTTTAATAACCACTAGATTTCCTCTGGTTTCCTTCCTTAAGAAGGAAGCAACAAAACCTGATCTAAAATAGCCCATATGCACCCAGAGTAGAAACCCTGTTTAAATATCACACAGCGCCAGGCAGAGCAGCTGCAGTTTTATCTATCTATTTATTTATTTGTATTAATTACCCAGGGATTAGCCAGTTTACTGAGTCAGGGAAAACTGTGAAAGCTTTAATTACACAAACAGTGCAAGCTGAACCTTTTGCCTTGTCACACAGGCAAGTGAGAGTTCTGGGATGCCTGGTGGTAGAGCTGAGTGTGTTGCCAAAGCACTTGTCCTTGCTCTGACTTACAAACCCACACCACTGCCTGCGTAAGCACATACAAGTTTCTAAATAGAGCCAAGGAAAATAAGCTGCAGCTGAAATCTGCTTCTCTTCCTGCTTTAAGGAGTTATGTCTGCACTATTGATGGGCAAAACAAGAGCTAATGCATCCATAGACTGGGAAAGCACACCAGCAGGTTACTTTGCATCTCTGACAGGATCTTAAAATCGGGGCATAATTCAGATTGCAAGGGACATCAGAAGGTTTCAGATCAAACCTACAATCCAAAGCATGGCCATTTACAACAGGTTGCTCAGGGACTGACCTGCCAAGCTTTGGAAACCTCCAAGGCTGAGGATCTCATAGCTTCTCTGAGCACTTGCTCCCATGTTTGACTACCCTCATGATAAAAATAATTTTCCTTTTATTTAATCAGATCTGTCATGCAGTTCTGCAGAGATTGGCTCCACCTTTTCTGTATCTCACCATCAGGCAGCTGCAGAGATCAGTAAGTTTTCCATGGGACTTCTCTGTTTTAAGGCTCAATAAGCCCAGCTCCTGCAGCCTCTCCTCGCATGTTGCGCTCTCAGCTGCCTGCTCAGTGCAGTGTGTCAATATCTTACTTGCAGTGGAACCCACAAAGCTCCCTGCAGTTCTCCAGAAGAGGTCTCACAAGTGCTGAATAGAGGGGACTAATAAATTTTCTTGACTTTCAGCTGTGATCCTATAAGTATGACCCAGTATGCTGTTGGTTTCCTTTGCCTCAAGGGCACACTGCAATTCCCACCCCTGGTCTTGTCTCTTTTTATTCTAAAGCTACCATCCCAACCCATCTACCTAGTCTGAATTGCTGTAAGGGTTAGTCAGAGCCTCAGAGGCAGGATTTTGCTGCATTTGCCTGAGTTCATGAAGTACCTGGCAAATAATTTCTCCAGCATTCTGAGGTCTGCCCCTGCTGTTACAACTGCCCAGCCTATGTCCCAGGAGAGCAGCTGACATGCTTGTGTTATCTCAGAGCTCCCCAAACCCCAGTTCAGTGAAGTCTGCACACTGCTGAAAGGGCACTCTGTTGTGTCCTCCAGGATGTTAATAATGATGTTAGATGGTACTGGTCCCAGTACTGACCCTTGGAAACTGGCTGACAGTTCAAATTTATCTGGACAGCTGGGCTCAAAGGGTGGTCTGGTACACTCCTCACCTGTTGCAAGTAGCTACCCAGTCCAGATCAGTGATTTGACTTTATGCTGTTTTAAAAATAAATAAATTAAAAAAACCCAACAGAAGAATCCTTTTATTTTCAAAGTTTGGTCAATCCATGAAAGAAAGAGCAGCACATTTTTGCAAAGCCCAAATAACTGTACAGCTCGTTCTGAAGACAGATTTTTCCCAACAAAAACGAAGTGCCTGTTGAAGAGAAGGAACCAGGAAGGGAGCTGGGACCAGCTGTGGCCAGCATGGTTCTGCTGGCTGGTACCTTTAGAAACACACTACATCCTCCACACTTCTCCTTCCAGTGTTGGTCTCCTTAAAATCACTGAACACCCAGGTGAGGATCCATCTAACTATAAAAGACATTTTAGCATCCCTGAGTGCTCTGTTAGGGCTGCCCCACATATTTTAATTTTCATTCATGGGACCTGTGGAAGAAATGGAACAAAACTTTCCAGAGGGGAGTGCTGCCTGGCTGTATGAGCAGCCACCTTTTCACTTCAGAGGAAATCAGGTTGTCTTCCAGTGAGTTCCAGTCACCACATTACTTTATTGTTACAATATCATGAAGCAATTTTTATTTTGTGCACATCAAGGTGCTCAAAGTGTTAGTTTTCACAGTATAGAATGGATGTGACAGCATTTGTCATGGAAGCACTCAGCAGAGTATGTTTCAACTTCATTTAGTTGTGCTGTTTTATGAAGCTCTGCAGTAAAATGTGCCAGCAAATTATGTTAGTTTCTTTCTGGTGATTAACTAATCATTCATATAATAAATAGCAGCTAACTACAAGAAAGAGATTTATTTGTCACAGATTAAGAAGAATGTCAAACTTTTCCCATTTCATGTAAAAAGGCAGAGGAAAAAATACTTTGCAACATGTGCTTTATTTTAAGTCATTACTGAATCAAAACTACAGGTATATCCTTTCAACATACCCTACCCACTCAATGATATTTTTCTCAGTTTTTTTTTTTTTGAACATGGAAAGAAACCTAGATTGCAATTGTAAATTTTCATGCTGCAATGTACTCTAATGAGCCATTTGTTTCACTAATAATAGCAATTTTAAAAAAAAGGGCATTTCTCAAGCTCATATGTATGTCTATGTTTGGGAACTTAAAAAAAAACCCGTCTCAGATGTAAAAATGTGACTTGGAATATGTAAACATTTTAGTATACCTGAAACACTGGAAGAAGAATATCAGCTAACAGCAAAACAACAGTTGCCTTAAATCATCGAAATGGGAAAAAGCATGTCATGGGGAGCAGAGAGAAGCACACACTACTCAGTCTTTAAAGGGTTATAAGAAATGAAGTAGCTCATTAGGTCATCGATTTCACTTTCTCATCCAATGGAAAGCAGTAATGCTGAAGAGAATGGCCCAGCAGAACACCCTATAATTCACCATCATTTTTCTAGCCATTAGTTAATCTTGACGAAGTGTCAAGTTTCAGTTGCTTTTTCTTTTTCCTGAGAAAAGTCATTGATGTTTGGTGGAAATGTCTCCTGTGACTGTACAAATAAAATAAGGCATTTCAAGAGATTGTTACTTGTTTTCTTTTTGCTGACAGAGGCTTGTCCACAGTGTCCTTTGTACATCAAAACCTCTGCTTTTCTACAAATGGGTATGGCTAGAATGTCTTCAGTTCCCAGTGTGGCCCTGGGTGCTGGGTGTCCTGAAGGCTCGTCAGTGTCCCATTACTGTAGCTTGAAAGTCAATGATGTACAACAGCATATTGCACAATCCAAACTGTGTGGCTCCAGAAAGGATTAAGAAGTTACACTGGAGTCATCTGTGGGTTCTCTCCTTTCGTTTCTCTCTAAGTTGTAATGGTCGTCTGGAAAATTAAATTAGCCAGACAAAGATGCAAACTTTTTGCTGATTAAATTACAAAGCAGTCCCCACATTGTAGAGGAGTGGCACATTAAAAACAACGAATCATTCAACCTTCTTCACTGTTGATCCTTAATTTGAAAGGCAGCATGGATTCCTAAGGCCGTAGCTTCCAGGATTCCTTCAGTGAAAAATCATTGCTACCCAACTATAAAAGGCTTAGCTCTTAAGAGAATATTGTGCTTTTTTTCTTTTTCCTTTAAAATTCAGATTTAACCAACTTGATTTGCAGTGTGATGCCAAAGAGATCAATTAGTTTTTTCCCTAGTCCACTTGATCATAGTCTCTGGTGAGCGATACAGGAATATTAGCTTGGCGTACAAGTCTTCTTCTAGTTCCAGTTCTCCAGTCTCTCGCACTAGGAAAATGTCAGTACACAGCTTCAGGATTCTGTCTACATTGGGCAGCTCCTCAAACATGATGGAGTGAGAGATCCCACTGAAAAATTCACGGACGAACTTCCCGATCACCAGGACAACTGAGGCATATAGTCCCATAATGCTGAAAAGAAACAAAGGAAGAGTTCCAATCGTGCCTTGTAAAAGGGCAGCCAAGCGTGAGGAAGCTCCTCTACATGGCTAACTGTCAGCAGGGTGAGCATCAATTTCTAATTAGGGTCTTGTTTCTGCTGGGCCACAGGATGAAGGAGAATAAGATCTCTTCGAACATCTCACAAATCTGGAATCACAAACAGCTGAGGCGGCTGACTTAAATTGTTTAACCCCAGTTGCCAATGGTTGCATGTCCTGCCTGCTGCAGCTTGGAAGTCACAATTGGAAATCTGACAACAGCTAGCTGCTAAAGGCAAATAATCTGTCAGGTTCAGGTTTCATATCTAATATTTTTTTTAAGGTATATGTAACTGGTGACAAACTAACATTTACCTTTCTCCCCTGATAATCTTTCTATGGGGACTTCTCCAAAATCCTACCAGAAAAGTGTATCTCCTGGGAATGCTTAGTCTGCTGCCTTCCCCTGCCTGTGGAGATATATTTCATAACTCTCTCACACCCATGGTCCTGGCTACAAGATTGAGAAGGTCAACAAAACCAGGCAGAGTTTGGGTAGAACTTGACCTGGAGCAAAACTAACATAAATAATAAATAACATAAAAAATAAAATAAACTAACATAATTTTGAATTATTTCTCTTCAGTAGAAAATTTGTGTGAAGGGTGCTTCTGTTTCTATTCCCACTGGAGGCCAGTTATCAGGGGTAAAACTAACCTTGCAAATATTAATCCTTCTATAGATAATATTAATACATATGGATTTGAAAATCTCACAAGATCCCTTTTCAAAATGTTGTGATGTTCAAACACTACAACAAGGAAAAAGAAATAACCTCCCCAAATCAGCAAATAAAGGTACCTCTACTTCTATCTTATGTACTTTATTTAATTTTATGAAAGATTTCTTCTTACCCATAACCAGCCAAGAATCCAAGGCTCGGTGGACTGACTTTATCACTGAATATGAAGAGTTCAAGACTGTCTTGAGATGTTTTGTTTCTTTTCCCAAGCTGATTCAAAACCCACCACTCTTCAGATGTGTTTTTGACAAGGGAAACTGTAATATTTTCCCACTTGCAGTCTATTAAAAAAAAGACGTGTTAATATATATACAACAAGAATTGCAAAAATCAAACATTTTGAGACAGATACTTCCAACATCTGCATTATAAAATGACTGAGCAATGCAGAAGCAAAATTAATCTAATTCCATTTTACATTATTTCTGGATGGAAGTATAAACCCCAGAACTCTGTGTTTTTTCTTCTGCAAATCTTACTTGAATCTGCATTAAATATTTAAAATATTTCATATCACCTACATGCTCTTCTGTACAACTGTCAAATAATTTTGGTATTTTCAGGCCAAAACATCAATAGCACTCATCACGTCTGTATTTCAGGCCTACAGAAACACATTTAACCTGGAAGGGTAGCTGTCAGCTTCAGTATCTCAAAGTGAAACTATCACCATAAACCATTTATGTCTGATATCAAAGATCTTATTCTCTTGTATCAAAAAAGGATTCTATCCTGTTTTATGCATACTGATCACATGAGATAAACTCTGGTCCTCCTGAGTGTACATTAGCAGTGTATATATTAAAGCCCTTCCAAAGAAACTCAAATTAGGGACCTGACCAATGACAGTGAAGCACTCACAAAGTACATCACAGCATTGCTACTCACAGAGCTGGGTTCAGCCTCAAGAATTGCTTTTCTTGATGTACCTTGACAAGAACATACTACACAGAACTACTACCATTACATTCAAGCTCCAAATTTAGCCTCTGTTGAGAAAATTGCTCTTAGATAAAGACTTGTTTCTGCTATTCCAACCCAACAGGTTTTTCACATGTGTATGTGCATGGGTGCACATATTCTGTACGTCTGTGAGAACTTGTATGGATTCTGTTTGGGTAATAGCACTCTGAAATTCAGTGAGTTCTTTAAAGTGGATTCTTTGTAGCCAATAAGGAAGGAATAGCTTAAAAAAAATTAAAAATAATGCAATGTCGTTATTTAAGCTGAGGAGCTGCATTTGCAGACAGGCAACACTACTGACTGGTCACAGTAAGGTAACAGGGAGATACTGAGAAGTGACTTGTTATCACTTACACATAAAACAAAGGAAAACAGTTCCAAAAGTAGACTTGAAGGAAAGGAGACAGACTTCATCCTTAGAGTCCTTACTGTTAAATCCAAAGCAAAAATACATGGAGATGCATTTTTTGCCTTATACTGTATTATACCTTTTCTCTCCTCAAGCTTGCAGACACCAAGTAAAAACCATTTTAAGTTCATTTCAGACTGAGGTGCCCCGTAACATCTCAGAATGTACAAGTGGGAGTGCTGCCTTGCACTTCTTTAAGCCATACTCTGTTTTCCATGGTCTTGAGACATACCTCTCAATAGCTGCTTTATGGGTTTTGCCAGAGAATCACTAGGAGCCTTGATGTAGTATGGGTACATTTCCTCTAATATTCTGGAAAAAAAAGAGAAATCAAATATTTCATATTTTTAAACCTCTAAAATAATTTAGAAATACCTAACAGTGCTATGCACAGTTATCAGTAATTCTTGTCTTAAGTTATGACTTTATAGTGTTCAAATGTCACACCTGAAAATTAGCTGGATTTTTCAGTTATGTTTTTTCAGAACTTCAGCAGAGAGTTCCATTCCAAATGTCACCATTCACACACCATGAATTCCACATACATGGGGCATATGTGTTTGCAAGGAATATAGACTTTATATTTTGTTTCTCTTTTTAAAAAAGCTGCTTTTATAGTCAGCTATAAAGTATATAATAAAGGCAGAACATCCTCAGTAGTAAACAAGCTAGAAAAATATGTGGTGAGCACAGCTATTACTTCAGTGTTGCAAGGTGTTTTGATAATAACACCTGAAAAGAGTGAGAATTTTTGCCAGAATTTTTCATTGGGAAATATATTCACAATTTTTAGGAGGATTTCCGACTTAGACTTAGAAAGAAAGATGTTTGTAAAAGTTCTTCCACTGGATTCAAAGTCAAGTCATCTTGAGTGGGGAAAAAATTACCAGTATCTAGAGAGAAACACATTTCATTGAAAGCAGAGACACTGTCCTAACATTTTCCTCAAATGATTGAAAAATTCCAGGGAAGAGGAGCTCTCAGAGAAGTCCTGTGACACTTGGTACATTACATACTACCAGGCTGAGGAAGAAAAAGGGTGGCCAATTGAAAATCCCATCTCATCACTCCAGCGGGTCCAAGACAAGTTGAGAGCTCAGCAGCTAAATTGTCCTGACAGAGGTGGTGGCAGAAAGCTCCCTCCTGAAGTATCTGAATGGCTAATAACTATCACAACCATTTCTCCTTCATGGCCAAGTAAAAAAACCTTAAATCTACAAAATTACTGCAAGACAGGCAAATGCAGTTACATCGTCTATGTTACTGCTTGCCTCCTGCAAAGAGAGAATGATGAATGAATTGATTTTTTCCACAAATGAGTAAAATTTACTCTCTGTGGCCCTATATCACCTTAGGAAATATTGCTGTATCTTCACACAGCAGAAAAGAGGCATCAAGTATTTTTTAAGTGCAATGATCACATGTGCAACAGCAGTCTGTTTGGATGTACGAGTGTGTGTGGGTGCAGAAAAACAGCTGTGCACAGGAAAGGCAAATCTAATTTCTACCCACTAACAGATAAGAACTTCTCAGAGTTTTCACAATCCCAGTTGGTCTCAGCTTAAACTTTTCAACTCCTGTGGCCTCAAATCAGATCAAGTGGCCTTCAGGGGTGATGTGTTGGCTTAGCAGTACTTAAAAACTACAGCTGTAAAGTAATCCCCAGTGAGAAGGTGGAAGAGGAAGAGCCAGACTCTTTTCAGATCTAAAAGGAGTCACCACTGCTGTTAATGCTATAAGACTATATCCGTAGAATAATATTTGATATTCATAAGAAGAGCATGCCTTGTGAATTTCCATCACAGGAAAAGATCTGATGTCAGAAACGACTGCAGATGTTACCCTTTGACCACAGTGATTTAACACTTCCTTGCCAATCTAATACTATTCAAGAGTAACAATGTGAGATACAGACTGCATGGTTATTTAGAATAAAAAAGTCTTCAATACAACATCCTCAGATCAAGTTGATGAACTGATTGAACTGATGTAACTGACGAGTTGAGCTGTGAATATACTGAACTTGTGCTTATCCAATTAATCAAAGAAAAGTTACTAAAAGCTCCACCATGTTTGTTATCGATCATCCAGTGTTCATGGTCCTCTTAACTTACATTTATTATAGGAAAAAGGTTTTCACCTTTAATATTACTATTACATGGCTTCAGTGCTGTTGTCATCTGTTATTAGAGGGGGATGGATGGGCAGACAAATGAAACATTTGCACAAGCTTGAGCACCTTAGGAAATCAGGTTTCAAAGGGGAAAGTTTTTATATAAATAGAAAAAGAAAATAACTTACACCTTTTCTGGTTGATTTTCAGACATCATTGAAGCAATATGTTCTCTGGTGTGGTTTTGTAGTTTAAAGGTAAGTTTATCTGATGCTATTTCAGCTTTGGCACCAAGGGAGAGATTTCTGTTGTAAGTAAAAGGGAAAACACATTGACAATCTACAACAAGAGCATAACCTAAGCTGGGTGAGGCAGATGATGTGCAAAGGCAGAATGTGTGTATGCTGCCTCTGTGACACAACAGGCCCACCTTACTGCTGGTTGTGGCCTCCTGGCCTAGATGAAAGGCAGCAGTTAAGTAGAAGGTCACTGTGGTAAGTCTATAACCCTTTCAGTCATTCATGTTCACAGCGTAACCCACAGTGTAAGATACAATTTGAGGGTGAAAAATGTCTCTTTCCACTAGTTTATGAATGTTTGTAGCTATGAAAGCATATGGGCTAACTGAGTAGCAGTACTAAAAATTAATGTAAGGCTCAGAAATGATGGAGTGATGTAATTCATGAGCTAACAGTCTGTGCTTCCAGGAAAATAAGTGGGGAGATGTCAAATAAAGTTGAATTAAGTGTGCAGATTCATTACAAGCCTATTTCTGACTGCAGAAGAATGGACCCAGCGTGTTCAGAGCTCCCACAGTGGTTCAACTGACCTGCTTCTTGTGCATAGTCTTACAACAATCCAGCTTCTACTGCTGAAGAAATATGTAAATACGGAGGCTGCAAATGAATTTAATTTCCATGGAGTGATGACTTAACTCCAATTTAATCCAGCAATCTACAGGAACCCCATCTGGCAGACAGTAGCCAGCAAATGACCTTGATGACTGGGTGTGCTCTAGCCTGAGTGCAACAACTTTATACTCTAGGCTGTCTCTTTGAAAAACTTCATTGTAAAGTTAGTTCACTGGGGCCAAAAAAATCTCATGTGAGCAGACAAAGGTCTCAACAAAATGGATCTGTGCCATTGTTCTGGTATTTGTACATAAAAATAGTTTGTGTCACTCCCAGACTCCCTTAATAAGAGAACCAAGAAGTTCTGTTATTTCCTCATAGGTTTTCTGCCTTAACTAGGTCTAAATATTCACTTTCCATAAATGTCAGCAAGTTGTTGTCAAGGGCAGTTCATTGGAACATCTTCATCTAAAACTGGCTAAAGTGTTCTTACTTTTTCTTCCTTCCTGTCAAGTCCCATTGAAAATTCCACCTGGACATTTTAAATAATCTGCTTGGTAGTGGCTCCACTTTATTTTTTGAGAACTGCAGGCGTCAAATGTTTTCATAGGTAACAAAGTGACTTCTCTCTGTCTCTCTCCCTCCTGCTCTCAGTTTTTTGCTCTGCCATACAATAGAATTCACTAAAAAACTAAAGCAAAAATGCAGTGTCAAACTGTTGTACTGAGCCAATGCTTGAAAAATGATCCATCCATCTCATAACTTTGTTTAATTACCTCTGAATGGTCCATGAAATAACTAAAGTGAAATCAGCATCAAAGTTTAGAAGTCCCTGTATCATTTTATTTCTGCTGGGAGGGCTGATGGTCCATAAAGAGTTTGAATTTCCCTCCAAATCTGCTCGAGTTATATCTTCTCTGGAATAGCCCTCTAGAAACTGCAAAGCAGCCTGTAGGTGCAGAAGAAGAGAAAAATTCAGTGCAGCGATATTCACAAGACACAGAGCCACATTTCCCAGTCAGGCAGATTTGTAAATGTCTGATTAATTGTAAGTGCAGTGATGTTTTCTGTAAGTGCACTGATTGTTTTCCTTAAGTACCAACTAGGGCTTGAGACAGGAAGGGGAATCAACAAAGTATAGCCAAGCTAAAAAGGCAAACCAAAAATGGTCTCATTGTTTGATGACCATGTTGGCCAAAGTGAGTCTGAAAGTTCATGAAGTAAACTCTGTAGAGGCTATTTAAACTGGAGTTAAAATTTTACTCTGTCTTTTGTTAAGTATCTTTCCGCATAGAAAAGTGTCTGCAAAGGATAAAGCAACTACAACCTTGTAACTTCCATATGGATCTAGGTTACAATATTAATGCTATTATACATGGGCTATTTGGTAGGATCTAATATCAAATTCTAACATCAAATTCTTTAATGGGCTAGTAGCAAGCACTTCTTTTAAAGTTATATCTGATCAAATGCCAGTTACATTAGCAATGCAACAGCTCCTACTAATTACTAATCCTTTTCCTGTAGAAACTTTTGAAAACTGGGCATGTTGCTCCATGAAACACTGAGACTATGCTTAAATGCTTTTTTTTTTTTTTTTGACATTTTAATGTCAAAACATTTCTAGGCTATGCACACTTTCTTTTGACAGCACCACCATTCCTCACTGGAAGGTGTAAGATGTGTGCTCTAGGAAGGAGCATGGGGCTTAAAAGTGCAGAAGATAATGTTTTGTCCCTGCAGCATGTTTTCTTTGGCAGTACACGAACAGCATCACATGTCCTGAAGGCTTGTGTCATTTAGAGGGGAAGATTTTATTCAGATAACAGGACAGCTAGGGTTTCTGCCTTCCAGGATTTTGTGCAAAGATGTCTACATTAATGTCTCACCATAACCTAGCCCTGTTCAGACAAATGACGTGTCTGAACCTTTATTCATGCAAATCCTCTTTATAGAAATATCTTCCAATTGATGACAGCACTGATGACCACTTATAACTATACAAACAAAACTCACAAAAGGCCTCCATGGAAACATGCACACATTTTTAAGTAAGGAGGTTTTCTACTTTTCACTTACAGTGTTACCCCTATAGCTTCTCAGAAATTCATTGAACTCATTCGGATCCAAAGTTTTGAGCTGATTCTGCTGAGCACTCATGGTAAAAATAGGCTGGGAAGCAAAAGAACACATTTACTTCATATTGACTGCTACATACACCGTACAGCATCCTGTGCATCACAGTCCAAGACAATTATGGCATTCAATTCAACAAGATAATGTTATAATCCTATTCCACTGAGATGCAAGCTACCTACAATTTTCTTGTATCTACCATGTGGACCTGTAGGATAATTTATTCGGTTTCCACTGCAGGTAGAGTCTGGTTTTAACTTGAAAATGAAGATAATATTTTACATTAATGATAAACTAACATTTTTAAAGCCAAAAGGGGTCATTTGTGGAAGCTTGCCAGGTATCTTGCATAAAGCAGGAGAGTTCAATTCAATGAAAGAAGGAAGAAATAGCAAGGAAATATAATGCAAAAAACAGTTTACTTTTAGTGTTTCTTCTTTTTTACCTGATAACCTCCTAGAGTTATTGTGATTGATACATCTAGAGGCTTGTTGGTGATGCCTGCAACAGATTTGATTAAAGACATGAAGAGCAGTGGGAACCAGACAATACAAATCAGCAAGACGATAATCATGCCACCCATTCCATACTTCACAACTTTCTTTTTCTTCTGGCCTCTTGGTTGGGGATATCTCTGCAAAAGCAAACAGCAGTATGGTAACGTCTCTTCTATCAAAGGTACACTTCATATGATTTGATGGGTGAATACATATCAATCTTAAGGCTTCCCATCTCTTGTGGTAATTTGCTATCCCATGTCAGGCCAGCTATTTTGAGATTTTTTTTTTAGCCAAACCTGCACTGACACCCAATTTATGATGACAACAGAGAAAAGTGACAAATGAACCCAAAGTGTGTGTCCAGTGTGAAAAATATTGTGAACCTCTGTGATTTTGATTCTTCACAACCATAAAGAAGGAATAATTTAGGTAGAATAATCTGATTTTTTTTGGCCTAAGTGCAAGCATGAACTCACAAGAACAAAATATAAAATAACAGCAGAAACAGTGATACCCCAATTTGTTCTAAAACCTGCTATTGCAAAGGACCCACTTTCTCAAAGCTCCTTAAGGCAGACTTCCTCTCATAGGTCTTGAAATGCTGCAAACTGTGTGTTGTGGGGGATGGGAGGAGCAGAAAGATTGTTTGCCAGCAGCTGACATACACAATCAGTAAAATGTCTGATATTGCAGTACCTCCACATTCACTTCACACCTCACTTACAGTATTTCTAAGAGTTCACAGGCTTCATCCAATCTGTTTCTAGTGAATTCCACACCAACTCAAATTAACTAATGTTTAAACTTTTGCTGCTGTTCCTAAAATCTAGATATTGCTGATGTAATATCCTTCTCTTTCTTAGCTTCTGAGGACAAAAGTGGCTGCTTCGCTTTCTCTCTTCAAAGCAGACCACACGTCATGTCTGTTCTGCCTTGCCTGTAATTCCTGTCTTCTCTTATTTGCCTCATGACTGAATACTCTCAATACTTTCACCATCCTGTTAAATGTCTTAGTTTCACTGTAATTTATTTTGGTGCAATTCTCCTACATGGTTTAACTTCGCGGTGTTTAGTAGCCTGTCCTCCATGCACCACATACCACACATGCAAAATAACGATGCACTATATTGCACTGCACCTCAAACACACCAGGAATCTGGCTTTCAGGAAATTGTTCTTGCTTTGCAACATGAATCATCAAGACCTATGAGAATATTAAATTTGTAATACAATGCTGTATTTAAAACTAATTACTTACTTTTCAAAAGGAGTGTATCAAGTCATTTGTCTCACTATAGAATACTGTTTTCATTAAAATACTGTATCAAGATCAGCAGGATTATATTATTTCTATGCAGAAGATTAGTTTGGGCACCTTTAATGATGTTACAGAACATCTGAGAGAGAGTCTAGCAGTCCAAGCACTTAGGCATACCACTCAGTGAGACAGAGAGAGAACCCAAGTGCCTTGAACAACACTCATAAAGTCATGGCATAGGTTTTTTGCTGTATGGCATTAGAACATACGTGCCAGCTTAGACATGGAAATCTTCCCATGTCAGATCTCTGCTGCACATAATGTGAACTGTAGCATAAAAAAATGCAGTGAGATGGAGAGTCAAAGTTGAGCTGGGTTATAACTTCCCTAACTCCTGAAGTTCTTCAGAACTCCTTCCATTCATGGCAGAAGTGTGAGTCAGAGAGAAAAAGTCTATATGCCAGATTTGTGTGCACTTTAGCTCTGAGTTAATCTAAGTGACATACTTAGAAAGTAATTGCCATTAAGAGACAGGATTATAATAAAAGTAGAAATACGTCAGAAACACTTAAAAATAAATCCACTTCAATGCAGATGTAGAATTTCTGACTGCTTTAGTCACTCTTAAAATAATGTTTGATTTCTTTTTCAAATTGGCAAAATAAGCAAGCATATGGTTGCAATCTTTATAGCAGTTATAAAGAATCCAGAATTTGCAAGTTTAATTTGAACTGAAGCTTAAATGATTTAAAGAGACTTAAATTTCAGTGAGACAAATGGTGGGTTTATCTGGCCTGCAGTTCAGTTTTGGATGTGCAGGGACTCTCCTGAGATAAAGGAGCCAGCTGAGCTCCCTCTGCAGTTACATGAACCCGGTGTCCCTGGGACCTACACTGCGGGCCATGAGCTCTTCCTTTGACTGACCTTTCTCCTCAGCTGCAGCTTCCCTGCTACTCCAGGCTGCTCATTTAGTTGTGTGTGAGACTGTGTGAATACCAGGACTTCCAACCCCAGCCTTGAAACCCAGGCATGCAATTAAGCCAGCAGGCACATGCTTGTGGAGCTCACGGTAATGGTGGAAAAATCAGCGGGGCACAAAAGAGAAGCCATTTGAAGTTTCATTCGCCGCGGCTGCCAACTAACGTAAAGTACCCAACAGCCTGAATATTTCTGAACACAAGTGCCAGGCATATCTTCCAACAAGCTTTTTATGGCGGATTTCTCAATTATTTAGGGACTCATGATTATTTCTCTTCCCTTCTGCATGGAGAAGAGAAGGCCTGAATCACTCATATGGGGTTTCCTTACTTTTTCTGACTCTCGCCAACACTTCAGGATGAATATATGAGCATAGATATCTTCAACACAGATCCAGCTGGAAAGACTGAGAGTGGTATCAGTCCAAACCCAGTCCATTACTGCTCTCAGCTCAGTCAAAAATGGAACTAGGCGGAACCTGAAGGGAGACCACAGCAGATAACTCTGTCAGAAACAGAGGCATCACATCAAACAAGCACAGCAAGTGTATATATGACAAGAGGGAGAATTAAGACAACACAAAAAGAGCTTAATTGGGGATTCTGTAAACACAAATACAATTGCATCCTGAAGTTGTCATAGCTTGTGTTACTCTAGATCTTCTTGCCAGGCCATAAACATGCTTATGCATCATTATGTCCATAATTGTGATTGAGCCACTGATGGAATAGTACAGGATTTCCTTTATTCCTCTGACCTGGGAGAGGAGCACATATTTTCTACAGGATGGTGGGATTAATTTTATACCTCCTTACACCAAGTGTTGCATGGCATCTTTGCAGTAGGTGGGCAGCCCTCTGCTGCGTACGGAACTGGGCTCTGTGACTCAGGATTAAACAGCAGAAGAAGGTGGGAATCAACAGGAAATCAACATGCAAAGAGCAGCTGTTCAAAGGGCATCATTCCCTTTCCTAGTCCCACATTTTCCTGATCAGCCACGTCTCAAAGAGTATTTCATGTAAGGAAAGCTTTCTTCTGTAACTTTTCCTTGGAATGCAAGAAGCTTATACAGCAAATACTGTGAAAAGGCTGAAATGATTCAATTTTTTTCCTGTGAAATACATATATGCTTCAAACTGGCTTAATCACAAGGCCACTGTAAGAATGTAAATGGAGGATGTGCTCTGCCTGTGTAAAACCACCTTTCACTCTAAGGTGATGCTGTACCTGTTCCTTGCCCTAACACTTTGAACTCCTGAAGAGTTTCAAATGTGCAACACTTCTCAAAACAAACATTTTTTTGGTGCTTATTTTTAAGTTCCTATTTCTCAAGTGTGTTGTCTTTCATTCTATTCCTTTCACCTGCTGAGGTAGAGCAGGTAGACCTGCTCCAAAGGTCTCTTTGGGATTTGTCACCTTATTACTTTTTAGGACTTTATTACTTTTTTAGAACTAATAACATTTCCTGTTTTCTAGCACGATGTGCAGCCCCTATTTCTGTTCACAAAGGTGATTTCATATAAGTGATGAAAATGTCTATTTCATAGGGGACTGAATGGCTGCTTGGTATATCAGTCTTCTGGTTTCAGACTGAGATGGAATTTTGTAAAGTTCACCTTCCAGAAACAGATTTTTCTTTTTTCTTGTGGACTACAGGAGACATATGGCATTTACAGAGTGTGCTCAAAATTTACAATCTTATTTCCAGCAGTCTATGAAGGAAAGTCATGAATACCCCTAGCATTTCACTATATTTCACTGTATATTCCTTATTAAACAAAAGAAAGAAGAAAGGCAGTAAGTCTATGCTTACCCTTGAAATAAGAACAGGTTGACATAGTTATAACTTTTTGTGAGGAAGTTGCCAAGAACACGAGTTGGATATCCGCAGCGTATCTGATAAGCTGATAAGCCAAAATAAACACATTTCACAAAATACCAGAGCTGGGCAACTGTGTTTTGGCTAAATTTCCTGTAAAGGAAAAGATAAAGGAAAATGATGAGCTTTGTATCTGTGTATGACCAAATTAGCTTGCAATGTGGTTTTTTTGCTTCTGGCAGTATCCCCTTCCTGAGGTCCTGTGAAAAGGCCTGGTTGCTGATCCCATGGCAGGGCTAAAAGAGTATTGAAAAGTCACTAAATGAGAAAGTCTAAAGCCAGCATCCATTGCCACCTCAGAGTCACAGGGGAGAGACTGGGAACAGGCTCCCCAAAGAGTGAAGGCTTTGGGCGGTGCCCTCTCCCTCTGGATGCTGAAGGTCCCTTGCTGCCCAACACAGACCAGTCTTCCTTGGCCCCTATGATGGCTCAACCCTCTGTGAGTCCTGGGTAGGGGCTCAGTCAAGGCAGCTTTAGTGGCTACTTGTGTTCATGGCAGCACCTCATACAGGAATTTAAGATGGGAGTGACCTCTGAAAATATTTTCCACCCTTCCCTGCTTGACTCAAGTCTTATTCCAAAAAGCAGTTCAAACAGCTCTTCACTTTCTCTTCTCTGGACAAAACTAACCCTCAGCCTCTCCTCACATGTGTCATTCTGGTTGTTATTCAATAGCACAGTGGATCTGCAGCAGATGCCTCATGATGGACAGGATCTGTCAGCCAGCCATAACCCAATTAATTTTCAATTAAATCCCACAGAAGTATTTTAATTAATAAATTTGCAGAGGGTTCTAATCTCACTTAGAAGGAATACAGGATGTTTCAGATGCACATTTTAGATTAACAACTTGATACAGATTTCCCAAAAGACCAAAGTAAAAATAATTTTATTTCATAAGAATTCTCAATGTGCAGTAGATAAGAGATCCATTTGAAAAATGATTTTTTTTTCTTCAATTTGGGAAAAATTGCTACTGCACTTTGTTTTTGAGAGAAAGTGAGACTTTTTCCATCTCCCTTTACACTATAAACCTATTTCTTTTTTTCTCAGTAAAAATAGCATGATGGTTAATAAAGTGTAAGTTGCCCAGGTGACACACTCAATTTCCATGCACAGTCAATGGAGTGAGTGAAATACTTCAAGGCAACTTAAAGTAGGAAGAGTGGAGTTAGCCAAACACCAGAGAGGGAACCTTAACACCTCTGCACTGCAGACTGCAGTGATCAGTGCCCTGAGCCACGAAATGAGAAATGTTAGATTTGGGAGTGAGCTTGACCAGGTATGTGACACAAAATTTCATGCAGTGGGTGACCACCTCCACATCACCTCCAGAGCCAAGTGGCAGGAGCATGGGAGGAGAAATTTGCTGTTCAGAACAGACACATATTTTAGACATTGCTCAGTTTAAGGAGATTTAAACACACAGTTCACACATTTCAGGAAAGTGCTAAGTTATAAGTTACTCTGAGGGAGACATTTTCTACTTGCTCTTCTAAAGCAGCATGCAGCAGTCTTGGGAGCAGGGAATTGGATCAGAGGCCAACATTGTCTCAGTTGAAGGCTCTAATCACTCAATTACAGGCAATTTCTCTTTCACCTGCTTGCATTTTGGCCTAAACTAAGAATATTTCTGTACATATATAACTAATTCTTCCTCAAACTTATATTGGCCACAGTTACTGCTGTGGAAATGCATTCCAACTTTCTGCTTAGAAATGAGTTAAAGAAGAAACTTGATCATGATTCCAAAGCCTAGCTATAAACATCTCCAATTTAAATACAAAGCACTTGGTAAAGCATCAGTATTCCACACATATTATTTTTTTATAAGGCTTATACCTTTCTGTCACTCCAGGCAAGATAAAGAACATCCAGAAATGTATTCCAAAAACAAGGATGACCTGGAAGATGACTTTTCCCATGACAGTCTTTTTGAGGTACAGTGCTCGATCTACCACCATGGTACCAAACTGAATGAGCACCATCACCAAAAATGCCTCTGGAACCTGGTCCTCTGATAATGAAGAGGTGATATCTGCTGCTGCAGAATGTTTCTGAAATGCAAAATGTAAGGGTGGTCAAGGAAAAAGAACAGTTGTATGATATTTAGGAGCTACAACAGGTAAATCCTGCTGAGGATTTACAGATAGATGCCTCTGTGACGTACCCCAAAAGCCCAAAATCCAAACACAATGATGATGAAGTCCACTGTATCTGCAAGGAACATCAGCACGTACACATCAGTCACTGCACTGTAGTCTGGATGAATGAGATTGTAGAAAAACTGTCTGATGGGCACATACACCTGGAGAGTCCTGAAACAACACAGGACACAATGGGATTTAATAACACATACTGAAGAAAGTAAAGGCTGAGTGTGGTATGATTAATATTTTTAAAGATATCTAAGATCTACTCTGACAGCCTTCACAGGACTGCAGAGACACCAGTCCTTTGTTCTGATTGCTTGTAAACCACTGTATTAGAATTTGTTCAGTAGAAAGATACATAGCCAACCAAGGTCACATGAGATATTTAGCTTTTTTATCAGGCAGATGCTATTTGAACAACTGCTGATTTGTCTGATGTTCAGCTGGTGGGACATCTGCATACAACAAACACTTGAATTAATGTCAGTAGTAGCCTGCTCCCTTTGAAAGGCTGGCTTACTGCTTTACTGTTTGGAACCTCCCCCCAAACCCACACAACTCCTCATATTGCTCACTTTTTAATTGTAAAAGCCTTGGCTTTGATCATTTGTTCTCGAAACTTTTCCATGAGAAGTTCTTTTCTAGATTTTTGCTTGATGCTTAACACACTGCTTCCCTTCTGACTGCTGTTCCGTGTACTGGTACTTCCTGGAAAAAAGGGGAGGGAAACAGAAGTTTAAATACTACAGAACAGAAGAAAAGTTTAAATACTAAAGCTAGAAAGTAATAAATCTTGAGACTTCCATCTCATATGACTCCCACATTTGAAAGAAGCTTTGAAATTAATTCTTCTACTCTTTTTCTCCCAGTATGATAAAATCTTGAGAGCATTCAGTAAATGTTCAATCACTGGCAGATCAAAACTTGATTAATAGGTATAAAAAGAGAAAGCAGAGTAGTGATAAAAGCAAGTATTTGATTGACCTGACTCAGTTACCTCAATTGTTATTTTATATATTTAGGCTAGAGTACCCCTGCATCCTTTTTACAGGACGGGACATACAATCTGTTTCAATCTTACTAATAAAAACATTTTCTTAATTCAAGTGTCTACAAGTGTCTACAAGTGCACAAAGTACATGTGCTTTGCATTCCCTCTAGCTGGAGATTATGCTGGACCAGAATTTCTGGATCTGGGCCACACTGAGCATTCCTTTCCCAGCTTTTAGATAATGTCATTTAAAAAATATAATGAATCACAAATGAGCTGTCCATTTGAACTTTAGGAAGGCTTGGAGTGTTTTCAAACATGAAGATACATTGGTTCATATCCTATTTCATCAGTGAGAAGCAGCAGCATTCAGTAGCCCCTGGGAGCTCCTCAGCAACCATCCCAAGGTTTCAGTAGAATGATCCTTTGGGAAATGAACATTTGCCCTTCAAATCCCAGAAATGCCATGACATTTACCTCTCTTAGATCTGTGTGAGGAGAAGCTGGACCTGTGAGAAAGCTGGGATATGCTGCTAGAACTCTTCCTCCTGATGGCAGTCTGCTGCTCGGGGAAGTGGACATGGATGGACTCCACTGATGCAGCAAGATTGACAGATTTCAAAGAGGCAGAAGAGTCTCTCCTGCCTCCTGTCAGAGAGAGCTCATCATCAGTATCCTCTTTATTACTGGGGCTGTCTCCTTTCTCATCTTCATCCCACAGTCCATGGCACTAGTAGAAAAACAAGATATCAAGCCTGTATTTCTGTCACAGTATTTATCAGAGGCATTGCTCAGCTCAGTCACGTGTTTACAAGGGAGAAGACAAATTCAATGTCTCGGAATATCATAGGAACATTTAGGTTGCAGAAGTTCTTTAAGATCAGCAGTTCAACTGTTAACCCAGCACTGCCAAGCCCACTGCTAAACCACGTCCCTCAGTGCCACATCTAAACGTCTTTTAAACACTTCCAGGGATGGTGACTCAACCACTTCCCTGGGCAGCCACTTCAAATGCTCAATAACCCTTTCATGGAAGAAATTTTTCTTGATAATCAAATGAATGACTTCTTTACATCACACAAGTGATTTAAAAAATTAAAAATTAAATATAAAATAAGAAACCACCTGAACCCAGATTACCTTTAAAATGGATCTGTGGAAGAATAAAGCAAGAAGCTGAACAAGATCATAGTGCACATAACCCTCTTTCTTCTCAATGCCAATAATATTGGGTGGATGGTAAGGTTTATCTTTTGTGTAATCCACATGTTTATTCCAAGGAAAGAAGCCAAACTGGAAGAAGTATTTGATGACAATGGCCACCTGTTTGGAAACACAGCACACTTGGGGTGTTTTATAAGCATGTCAGATATAATAGCCTCATGACAGTAAGAGGGATAAAATATGAGTACTTTGTCAGTTTTATGAGAACATAAACAAGCATACTCATTACTACAGAGGAATAACACTTCATATTTCTCCAGTAATAAAGTCAATCAAAATTCACCAACAGATGATACTGAGTGGTACTTGAGATACCACAAGCAGTGAATTCTGTCCGTTGATTAACCATTACAAAGCAACAGTTCTTGTGAGAACTGCTTTACATATCAGGAAGGATATTGCTCATTGCAATGAGGGAAATAGCAGACAGGATCTTTCCATACCACAAAAATTGCTGAAGACTTTAGCAAATACTTCTATTACTATGAAGAGGGAAAGGCCCAGCCCAGATCCCAGAGATCAGAAGCAGCAAAGGGACCATGCAAAGATTATAACTTCAATTTTCTGTGTTAGACGTGGGCTTGCAAAACCAGCAGCATACCTCAGTGTAGACAATGGCTGTCATCCAGAAGCGTTTGCTTGGCCGAGGAACAGACAGCATGGCCCACAGGAATATAAGGATGGGAAGCACCAGGGTTATCATGGAGGCAGAGATCATGTGGTTAAGGATGATCACAAAATAGCACACCATTTCTGACCGGGCCACCAGCGTATTGTACAGGGCATAAATAAGGAGCAAGACTCGAGGCTGACCAACATAGAACTTCTCTGACTCCTCCAGCTCGTCATCATGAAACATCCTGTGAGGAGCAGAGTACCACAAATGAACTGAACACGAACTTCACAAGAGCTGCTTTTCAAATTGCCACTATTTTTCCTTTTGAAAAGTATTAAAATCTGCTGCTCAGTCCAGTGGAAGAAAGAAAAATGGGGAGGGGTGTTTGGTATTGTAATCAAATAGCCTGATTCTAAGCTCAGAAAACAAGAATTTCAGGCAAAATAACTAGAAGCACTGCTCTGATGGTTTTTTAATTTACCCAGAAAGAGAATCAGCTTGGCCTAAGCACTTCTACAAACACAGCTTACCGACAGCTGCCCAACCAACATATCTCATGCAAATCACCAAATACTGGTGTGGATTCACATCTGATTTATCAACACAGATAGGAATATGGAAAAAAACGAGAGGTACATCACGAGACCTATGTTATGAATTGTCCAGGGGCATAAGATTAGAGCATAAAAAATACCCATGAACATCAGATGTGTCCAATCTTCTATTTATATGAATCAAATATATATAAATAGCAATGACTTTCATATACATTCATAATCCTCTCTGCTTTTCATAAAGTTTCCTGGCCTGAGGAGAGATCTTACTGAAAAGCAAAATTTACTATGGAAAACCAGAAGACAAGACACTGCATCTGACAAAGTCAGATCTATACACCCTCTCTCTCCAGGTGCAGGCAGGCTAAAAGGCAGTTCTATTGTTTAAGATTTTGCCCCTGCATTTGGGAAAGCCCTCCCCAGCTGAGTCAGGCCAGAGACCAGCTGAAGATGTGCAGTGGCATCATCTACACCTCAATGCTGGTTGTGCTACTGAGCACGGTGTCTGTGGGGCAAAGAAGGGAACGTCCTCTCCCTTATGAAAACACCACGGTGTCTCTCCACAGCCCTCAGCTCCCACTGGCTTAAATAAAAACTGCTAAAGGTCAGAGTTGCCCTTACAGTAATCTAAAATAATTAAAGAAGAAACATTTTCCCAGATAGCACTGGAGGAAACTCATTTGAAATCACAGCTGCCTGAAGAAGAGAAGCCCTCTCCACAAGGAATATTTAGAAAAGCCCTTGACCCCCAAGACAGTTGCAGCACAGAAAATCAATGCTAATCAGAGCAATTACATATGGCATCTAGGAATAAAAAAGAGATTCCTTCCAAGACAAATTTGAGTCACTTTAGAAATCTCTAATTAGAACAACTGCACAGGAAATGAGCTTCTTCCCTTAAGCCAAACTTAGCACAAGGTCTGTATCAGAATTTGGAGGCTAGTTCTGAGACAAAACCCCAAAGTAATAACAAAATTTTACACATTGTGACGAACAATTTTTCCTGGTTGAGGATTCTTACTTGTTCAGGAGCAGCTCACTAGCTGTCAGCTCGTGCGTCAGTGGGGGCAGAATCATGTCAAGTTTGTCCGTCCGACTGTCGTCTGGGCTCACCATCATGAGGCTCTTCCCAGCTGAGTCATCTGGGGAGCCAAAGGGAAGCTGTTCAAAGCTGACAGCTTTGCTGTAGGAAGGTGGAGCCTCTGCATTGCTGTCCACTGTGGAGTACAATGGCACATCGGTATCAGGAGTATATGCAGCTCCTTCTGAATCCAGGCTATAATCTTCCACCTCCTCTTCCTCCAGCCTTGATGCAGAATGAGCTCCTTCTTCCTCATGCTCCCCTTCTACCTCCTCAATGGTTTCTGTGGTCCCCTGACGGGAATAGAGCATGGTGACCTGTGTGGGTTCACTGTTGGAGATGCATGAAGAGAGTCAGCCGAGTTTCACAGACTCGTGATCAAGCAAAGTTTGTTAATTGTACCTTTATGCTGAGTAACTTCACTGCATTCCAGGCCTTCAAAGTTTGCATGATCTAGTAGAAAAGATATCATCCTGATCTCCTTTTACACAGATGGAACATCTGGGTCCATCTGTTCCCTGAATGGCATCCCACTGAACTCACAGTGATTCACCATCTCTTATCACCAGCAAGGGGTAAATTAATATTATCAACAAGAAAAAACTACACTACCTCTCTGAAAGTAGTTCAAACATTTCTGAACAGAGTCAACACTTGCTATTCCATCTATTTAAGAGACATGCTCCATGGTGAAAGATGGCAGCCATGGGATATTCCTTCTAAACACTGTGCTTTCAACAACCACTGTATGAGTGTTGTATAAAGCTGGAATGTGAACTGAACATACACATATATCAACCCTGATTCAAATAAAAGAACATGTAACTTGCTAGCATGAAGAAATACAAACCAAAATACAAAACTGTTCCAGTAACAGGGTATCTTGTTTACCTTTAGATTGCCCTATGTTTTTCAATACAGTTTTCCCTTTTACTTAACCTGCCTGCTTTACTTTACCTGTGCTCTATGTACCTATTTCTGGATTCAACTCCCTGATGCACTCTGATCAGTTCTTTGCTTGATTTACTTTTCTTACTCTTGGCTTTGCATAGACACACAGAATGGTTTGGGTAGGAAAGTACCTTAGAGATCATCTAGTTCCAGCTCCTCTGCCATGGGCAGGGACGCCTCCTACTAGACCAGGTTGCTCGGAGCCCCATCCAACCTGACCTTGGACACTTCCAGGGATGCAACCTCTACAACTTCTCTGAGCAACCTGTTCTAGCATCTCACCACCCTCTGAATGAAGAATTTATTCCTAATATCTAATCTAAACTTGCCCTCTTTTAATGTAAAGCCATTTCCCCTTGTTCTATCACTCCATACTCTGTAAAAAGTCCCTCTCTAGCTGTCTCGTAGCCATCCTTTAAATACTGGAAATTCGCTCTGTGGTTTCCCTGGAACCTTTTCTTCTCCAGGATGAACAGCTCTCTCAGCCTGTCTCCATAGGAGGGCTGCTCCAACCCTCTGATTACATTTGTGGCCCTTCCTCTCAAGTATTTTTTTACTTCTCCCTTTGAACATCCCTCTTTCTCTTTTTAGTGTCATTCCCTCCTTCTCCACAGGTTAGACAACGGGCACCAACTCAATGTCTTTGTTGGCTGCATATCCCTGTATCTCAACAGAGACAAAACAAGATTTCACATAGCTCCTATGAGATTAACGGGGCCATATTTTCACATAAACAATAGTCTTTTAGAGAATAACGGCATTGGCAAAGCCATCTGGCATTACCATCTTCTGCCAAAATTAAAAATTTTGTTTCCTTTTTTTTTGTTTTACACTGCTTCCAAACTTATTGTGGCTATGTTAGATCACGTTATTTGTTGCAGAGTTTTAATTAGACCATGCAACACTTATGATGATGTGTGTTTGGATGATTCACAGTAGCACTCATCCTGGTTAAAATGTACAAAATCATGGAATCCCACAATTTCAAAACCGATTGACTCAAACATTTATCAAACACTTTCAAAACTTAAAAACAATGATGCAAAATTACATAAAACTTCAGATTTATAATATTTCTTAAGTGATTGAAACACTGCTTCCCAATGTCATGAAAATCCCTGTGTTTTACCTGCTAAAGAGTGAATGAACAGTTTTGAACAGTTTTCTCTTGCACTGGATATTATTTGCTGGTTTTTTATACCTATTTTCCCTTTCTTAATTCCAACACCTTACTGTAAATCAATGGTAAAGTAATCAAAACACATTTCAAAATCTTTCCTATATGGAGAAAAATAAAAATTGAAAAGCTGGCACAATAATGCCTTAGTTTCTAAAATTCCACATCTGAGTCCACATTTAGGATAACTCATTAGCTGAGAAACTTAACTTCCAGCTTCCAATTTAAGAACAAGCATCAACTCAGTAACTCTGAAAATAAGCACTTTTTTTTAGCTAAATAAATAAGACTTCAGCCTGTTTTTATACACCCAGCATAATGTTATGGAACAACTTTAAAAAATACATGAATTGAGGATGAAAATGAAAACAAACAAAAAAAACAGAACAAGAAGTGAAACAGCAAATGAATCCTAGATTATGATCCTGACTTCGAATCTCAGAACCGTGCCACGACACAGGAGGGAGTAAAGCTTCCTGTAACCATGCAAACCACTCTGCACACCGCGTGTCTGCGAGCACAGATCCACGTACACTGCAGTCAGGATAATGGTACGGGTGAATGAGTGAACAAAGCATGCATGAGTTAAGCACCTTGACACTATACTGCCACTGTCAGCTGATGAGGAGGACATATCCACGCTCTGCATTTTACGAAGCCTAGGTCGAGCGCGCTCACTTGTTTTAGGAACAGAGTCTGGTCCATCTAAATCATCAAGGGTTGACTGCCTTGAGAACAGCATGGTTGCTTCTGTGTAGCAGCTACAGCAGCGCAAACAGTTATAGAGATAGTGTTAAATACAAATGGTATTACGATACACATGGTTCAGTAAACAAATATGCTGGCCATGCAGCTAAACACCGACAGAGAAAAATGGTTCAGAGAGAAGATAAGGATTTGTTTAGAGTCACCATGGAAACACTTTTCAATGCACAGGTTAGTCACAGTCAGTTTCATATAGAGGCTATAGTAGGCCATCTATTCACAATTCAAGCAGACATGGAATCAACATAGTGCTCTACATGCTTTCCAGGGGAATAGACTTACATATGTGAGCAGGTTTTCTTTGTTTGTTTACCCCTGAAATTTCCAGATTCCCCAAGGATATTTTGGGAAGGCACCTCCTCTGTACAAATTTTTATTATTTGATATTCTGTGCTGAACCTTTTTACACAGGTACAAGCCAATTTCCTAAAAGAGCCCTTAAAACTGAGTAAGCTCATATTCCACAAATAGAAAAATATCTGTCAGACATTGGTTAATCCTCTTTCCAAACCAAAGAGCCAAATCGGATATGTTACTTAGCCAGTAAATGCATGCCAAATATAACCTGCTCTGCATGGGATGGCTCTTATTTTGATATTTACTAGGAAGCCCTGATGATTCTTTCCAGAAGAATTCATTTATTTCAATCACAGCTTAAGAGTATTTCAAAATTGGTAACATGTGCATCTTGAAATAAAGACCAGATATAATAAACCCTTATCTCCTTTCACTTATCAAATACAACAGGACACCAGAGACATACACAGTACATTGAGCATTCATGTGTAACTGGAGAAAAGAAGAAATGGATGAGTTATGAGAAAGAAAGTACATAATTAAATACAAGCATTTAACAGAGCAACAGGAAAGTAGCAAATACATTAAAGACATATGGTAGGTTAAAAGATTATTTCTCCTGTAAAAATCTTTGACAAACACAGATGTCAATGAAATTAATTGAGTGGCCTGGTATTTTAACACATGCAGTGACCTGTCTGAGTCTCTCAGATAGAATGAAAGAAGAAAAGATCCCAAAATTCAGGATTTACACTTGACTTTTCTTCTTTTAATTCCATTTGTATTACACCTGAGCAGGGGCAGCAGGGGATTTGCCTCCTTGGCAAGCATGATGTTTGTCCAGGGGCACAGAGAATTGGGAAAGAGGTCAGAAAGGAAGGGCAGTGGCGTTTTTCACGTTCCTTTGGTCTTGCTAGCTTGAAGTGAGGAAAAGAATCTGCTGGCATGAAGCTACAGACTGCAACTATTGCCTTTAGGAAAATGGGGAGGAAAGAGCAAAATATATGGAGAGAAAAAGCAGTTATTCTTAGGACTACTCTCACTGATGATCTTTTTTTGACAGAATGGCTTTTTTTGACTGAGTCTAAAAGCATACCTTGGCCCTTGAACAGAAGAAAAGAATCACCAAAATACTAAAGGTATTGTGAAATATTTTCCTTAAGAACCACCTCAATGGCAGGGACACCTCTGTCCCGTCAGTTCACTTGGCCAAAACCCCTTACAAGCCACTTCATTATTTCTGTGTGTGTGCACAAAGGCACACAAGGCCCTCCAGACAGAACCTGGAGGGCTGTCTGCATGGAGTATGGTTTATGATAAGGGAGGTCTGCTCTGGAGATGTGATTCAGGAGTTCGGTTGAAGTTTGGTGTTATTCACCTGAGGGGCTCTTGGGGAAGGAGGTTTCCCTCTGCACATACAAAAATGGGATTCAGCCAGTCTGCTGCTCTATCAGTGAGGTTTTGGTGCTAAAATATGGGAAGATGGCAGCAAGTAGACAATAGTGCTGCAGATGACCTTTCTGTCTATGTGCTGTGATGTTTTGTGCAGGTCATTTTAGACCTCAAGGGCTGAGTTTATTCTTTTGAAGTGCAACACCTAATAATTAGGTGTTGAAGGATTTTAAATGCAGACATAGTTCAAAGGGAACTGTCCAAGGGACTTAAGCAGAGCAGCTGTTTATGTTCACATGCCCATTTATATATTTTCAATGGAAGAAACATATGCCAGCTGCCCTCCCAAACAAGCCAGCTCTGACCTCACTCCCTGAAAAATCAAAGGAAAAGCATCTATTAATCCCAACAGATAAAACATTTGTCCGGATGGGTGCCTGCACTATTTGATCTAAAACTGTTTTAAATGAAGAATGAATCATCAGAGTAATTACTGACTGAGCAGCTGCAGTGTAACCTCGAATATCAGGAGATGTGTGTGAGTTGTCACCTGTAGTTGTCATCTGTATATTCTTTATGTGCTTTAGGAGTATGCTTCCAAATGGGGAGGAAATGAGAACACCCACAAAGTGGAGAGATTCACACTGAGCAAAGCTGATGTTGACCCAAGTCATCGCCTCTCACATAAATTTGATCCCAGCATTATCTTCCTAAGTGACTTTTCGAATTTGTGCTGGAGACCTTGAATGCATTAGCTTCTTAAAACCATTCAATGACTATGTGTTTTAAATTGAATGGTCATTAAAAGTCCCAAGTTCAAACATTTTATATAAAGTTGATCAGGTATCCGTTTTAAATATGGATACATATATAGCAGAGATGTTTTTATCCTTAGTGAGTAGGAAATTTTTAAGTTTATGACTTCCTTTTTGCTAAACAAATTTACCCTTCACAAACAGTTTTTTAGCTTAGTGGGTGAATTACACTTTTTTCCGGGTTGTTTTTTTTTTTTT
>VXBQ01006556.1:459931-493495 GCA_013400175.1 Phainopepla nitens
AATTTACATAAAAAAAAAAAAAAAAAAAAAAAAAAACAAAAAAACCCACAAAGGACACTCTGTGTTACTCCTTTCAGAGCTTTTTCCAGGCTAAGAACAACATCCTTCAGTTAGACTTATGAGGGTCAGCCCTGAACTTCATAAGAAATCTACAGTTCCTGCAGCTGATCAGGAGGGTTTTTCTCTTTGGCTATCTAGTGTTTACCTACAGTAATTCCTATCCTGAGCACTGAGGATTATGTCTTATTATAATGGAATAGCTTCTCTGCTTCAGCATTCCTGTGTGCTTCTGGACTTGTTCACCTTACTCAGGGACCTATTGTCCACTACAGAATTTTGTCACTACAGAATTTTTAGTAGTGCAAACAAAGGATAACCAGAAAAGAAATCCTCTGGCCTTTCCCAAAAATTTTCCATTGCAACCCGAGATCCATGATCACAGGGATGTTTTAGATTTAATTAGTCACTTCTACATTTACTGGAAATCATCACTTTAAAATAGAATCTGCCACCTTCTCTTTTTTGGGCAATTAAAAAAAAAATCAATCAATAAACTCATAAGAAGTTTAAAACATTTCACTTTTCTAAAAAATGACATAGGCACTTCTGTAATCTGTTGAAGAGAAATGCAAGAGTGCTTCAATAGACAGATGGCATTATCATTCAATCAACAGACTTGTTATTGCTTCCTCTATTATTATAGCAGATGTCCAAAATTCATAATATTCAGCACAAGAATATTTGATTGTTCATTACCAGAAAGAGAATTTGAGATTAGAGAAATCAGTCATAACTCTGCCTTTGCTATGCCTTTGTTTATAAACTCTGTGACATCTTTGAAGGAAATGGAGATGACAGAAACTCGTATGAAAGATTTAACTTTTTCTGATGCAAAGCATCACCACAGAATCACTGAATTCTCTGAGTTTGAAAAGAGATTTTAAATGTGCAAGTGTGCTTAAAGCAGGATGAAAAATGGGTTGTTATTCTGAAAAAAATCCACAACAAAACACAAGTTGAGCTCAACATTGGATACTGTCGCTTTGAAGAGGCAGAATCTATATATCAAAATTACAAGATTTTTTTTCTTTTTTTATATTTAATTTTGGAATTGGCTTACTTTTGTTTATGATTAAAGTTCCTGCTAATGATTGTATAGTAATTATAACTTCTATCTGTAGTAAACAGGGTGACCAAAAATATTTAATTAAAGCAGTACTGATATTACTATTCATTCTTTAGGTGGGACTGAACTTTATGGAGTTAAAATCTACCCTGCAGATATCAAAGTGGGTCCAAGTGAGCTGGCAACATAATTTGAAATTGTGATTTTTCTCACATCATCTGACTTCTGTAAAACTTTGAGACAAAACAGAAAGGTGTTGCTCAGTTGGGCAGCAAGCCACTGAGAAAGACTTGCTCAGATTTGGTGTTTTTACTGGAGCGAACCTCTCGAAGGCCAGTGCTCACTGAAGAGCAATTTGTGGATATTTTGTTGAAGCATAATGCTCACAGGCACTCTCTTACCCTTGCTTTTCAATCCTTCCAGAAAGGAACACAACTCCTCATTATTTTCAGTCTGCTGACATCTACCCATAAGTCATTAGTAAAAGCTGGGCATAATTTACTGTACACAGAAGTTTCTGACTTTCCTGGGAGTATCAAACAAAATATGATACTGACACAATTCACAGAAGAACAGGACCCAGCAGAAGGCCAGGGACTATGAAACAGCTGGATTTCCAAAGCCCTCCCTTCTCCCCATCATGTTATACGAATTCTGCAGTATCTTAAAAGTCAAGAACTCCAGGGGCATGGTGGGAACAGACTGCCTCTGTAAGAGAAGGAAGTGAATGTGTGTGCCTCTGTGTGCATGAAGCAGCAGAAGCAGGCAGTAATTTTGGCAAGGGACTTGGCAGCATCCGTTTGCAGAAAAGAATGAGGAAGGTGGTTTTCCTGAACTAGTTTGGGTGTTTGATTAACAAACATATAGCTCTGCTGGACTGTAATCACGGCAGCTAGAAAACCAGGCTCTTCAGACGGCTTTTGCCCTGTGGGTATGAGAGGGGATTTTGTTCTTTCAAATGCAGAATCTCTTTCAATGCAAAGCCTTTTCTGATTTCTGTCTGGACAACAGACAACAATATATTTATTAAACCATTATCAAGAAGCATCCTCAGCACCTCTTACATTCCATTTCTCTTCACAAGGAACAGAATGCCAATGCCAATGACTCCCAATAGTAGGGGAAACCAAAAGCAGTGGGGTAGTCATGCAGTGGAAAAGTAGTTAAGCCAACAAGTGAGTCCATCACTATGAAGGAATAGTAACATATAGTAATTTTCACTACTAAGATGGCATGGACAAATCAAAAAGAATTCAACATTGATTAGAAGGTTCATCAGTACTTAGACAATATCTAATACTACACGTACTGCGTGATCCCTCTGTCTTTCACAGAATAAAATGAAATCAATACCTGGAGATGCTGTCATGAGATGCTGCTGAATCTAAACTATCCATTCTTTCAGATGCTTGCAAACCAGTAGCTTGGCTGGGATTTTTATCAATTGAGTCCAGTCCTGACTCCTCAGAAAGTTTCATCATATGGTTCTGGTAGTACAAATGGATGCTCTCCCGTGTTGGAACATTTCCCTGTGGAAGAAAGTAGAGGTAGACATACATGGCCAGCGGGAGGTGTATTCTTTGAGGAAGCAGTTTCTTCGGTCATTGGGCAAGTGACAGATTAAAGACTGTGCAAACACCTTCCTAGCAAATAGCAAACTCCCACCTTTTCAGAGTGAAAGTCAGATTTTGACTTAACCTACCATGGCCCAAAGTGTTTGGTTTTCAAGCAAAACTGGAGCAACCCACATGGTTTCAGGCCATATTTAGCCACCACAACTCTGCTGGATGGACTGCAGATCCTTCAGCATAGGAATGAGGAGAGGACTGCACACATGACTGAGTCTTCACTCCAGCAACTTTTGATGGATCTCTTTTAGATAGCTTTACTGACTCTAGGAACAATTCTTAGTAGCCAGTAGCAGAATTTTCAAACAGAAAAAAACCCCAAGGAACTGTTCATGTACAAACTGATCTAGATTTTAATTAGTGTCCTAAAATCAAAATTTATTCATGAATTATAGACACAGATGGAAACCCACGAAAAAAAAACCCACTGAAGAGCTTTACTCCTTCTCTGTGACTTCACAATTAAGCAAGTTCATGAAAGGATAGTTTTATTAGCTATCAGACCAGATCTGGGCACACAATCAAGTCTTTCTGGCTGTGATACTGTAATCAGAATTTTAAAGGTGTATCACAAGAATAAAACTGAGCATTTTCTGTTCTTAGGCAGAAACACATCCAACTCATTCCACTAGGGGTTCCATCGACTTCAGATGATACACTGAGAGGGAAGACTGCTAATCTTGAACAGTAATTTCTCTAACCTATAATGAAGTCTTATGCAAGGACTTTTTCCACCTAACATAATAAAACTACTCTAAAATATTGCCTGTATTTCCTTTACTAATTTTAATAGTTTGTACTATTTAAACTCTGGTCCTCTACAGCATCCCAAAACTACAATACTCAAAATCTGATGTTTTGTGGAAAAAAAAAATTGAAAAATTTTAAGAACAAAATTTGACACTCAGGTTTTTAGTCAGGTATGTTTGTGTACAAGCTGTGCTGCTTCTGCAGTGATAAATATTGGTGCCATTATGACATCCTGACTATGAAATGATGGCACAATTTACATTCTAGCTCTACTGCAAGCCTGGCATAACGGATAAGAGTTGTATCATCTGCTTGCATTTGGGAGATCAAAATACATTTCTGGTTACACTAACAACATTAATCTCTGCTAATAATAGGTTTTACTAGTATACAGCTAGCTAGTGAAGGACCACATAGCTTCATTCACACTGAAGAAATGTATGCCTGTATGTTGTTATTTCCAGTGCAAGTTGATCTACAAAAAGAGTGAAATATGCAGACTGTGGTAGGTTTTGAGCTGTTTTAAATGCCAGCCTTTTCCTCCCTTCTTGAATGTATTGTGGCCTTCAGAACCACATTATACTACAGTAGTGTTTCAGTCAAAACCTTACATCAACCTCTCAAAAAATTATTTTTCCCTTAATTTGTTTTGTGTCCAGGTAATAAATCAAATAATTTATTATTTAATGATTTATAAACCAGCAAATAGTAAAAACGTCCAGACTTATTTTTAAAATGCATGTGTATGTGAGATTTTCATAATTTTCTTCCTCACTGATGTGATCTGAAAAGACAGCCTTTCATTTTTCACCGAGCTGGAAATGGCATTAGCAGACAAGAAAGTCTGAAGGTGTTACCTTCTTAATCTCCCTGGTCAGCATGCAGCGCTCGATCCTGAGCACAGTGGAGATATCGATGTGCTCTCTGGAGATGGAGTTAAGCCAAGCTGTGAAACTGTCCAGCGTTGCCAGGAAAAGGACCCAAGTAAACTTCAAGATATTGAATATCCTCTTGATGATGTTATCTATGGGAGAGCAAAAGCAACAGAGAGTTAATGAACACAAATATCTTTTATTGTACTTTTGCCTGCAGTTAGATTAATTTTTCTTTTCTTGTCTAATAATTATAATCCAGGCTGTGAAACCCTGTCCTACTAAGGAATCTTTGAAGATGGCTGGAGGCCTTTTGGCTGTCTGGACCATTTTCCTGACTGTATGCCTAGACTTATCATCTGGAATCCCTTTTCCACCCTGCAAGTCCTTGGTCCGGCAACCATTAGTCAAATTAACAGCTCCTGATTTTAGAGAGACACTGTCTACACAGGTCTGTGAAATGAAACCCAAGGATTTGGGCTTCTCCTGAGAGTATTAAACATCCCCAGGTCCTGTGATCTGCACAAGTGCTCAAACAGTGTGCTGAGCTGAACCTCTTCAGTGTCTAATTACTTGTGAGTGTTTCTCTCTGCACAAATTTTGCCTTTTTGTACTTGAACATTGCTAAGCTGAATTTTAAAGTCTAATCTGGCTAAACAGTCTTTGAATCTGACCTCGCATCACTTTGACTCACACTTCTCTGTATTTATTGTTTTCAAAGCTTCTGTTTATCTAAGTAGGCTGCACTGTGCCATCAATGATCTCAGATCAACAAGCACAACTAGGACAAATAATAATTTATAAAACTTTATTCTTGCACCATTTTGGCAAAACAGTACAGTTTCCCATGAATAAGGCTTATGGGTGTATACCAAAAATAGTAGCTTTATTTTGCTCAACACATCTGTCTCAAGTTAATTTCTCATTTCAGTAGTTCATTTGGCATTAATAATGGTATTTCTCATCCAAAAAGCAGCATCTTCAACTTATTTTTTATCCATTCACAAACATACACAGCACACAAGAGTTCTCATACAGTATTGCAAGTGTACAAGACCAGGTTGGATGAGGCTCCGAGCAATCTGGTCTAGCAGAAGGTGTCCCTGCCCATGGCTGGAGGGTTGGAACCAGACAACCTTTAAGATCTCTTCCAATACAAGCCATTCTATGATTCCGTGAATCTATGAAATACTAAAAAAATTCTTTCCAATAATCAAATTCCAGAGCTAGTTGTCCCTGATAGGTTCCAAAGCCCAGAGCACTGGGTGTAAAGACAAATTTTCAATGAAGCAACCTAAGAAATAGTAGAAAACAGTCAATAATCTGCCATGCATGATGCTCTCAACAGCCTCACTTCTTAGCTGTACCACAAGATGGCAAGCAAAACTCTGCAGAATGAGTGCGTAGCTCCTTACAAAGACAGCAAAAGGAAAGCTGTAATAAAGTAAAAGATTTCCCTGTACAGGCAGAGTTGTTGCATGTACATTTGTGTGGAGAGAAACTATGGGGAAAAAGTCATTAGTGGTACTTTCCTGGCAAGTGGGTGCTGAAGTAGCAGTATGTCCCATTTACCTGAGCAATGCATGGAACTGATCTGCTAGCACCGAGCATAAGAGCATTTAGCACCCTTCACATGGTCATAGTTATTTCAATAATATTTTGCCCTTTTTTTTCAGGCCTTTTCTATGTCATTTAGAATTGGAGATATTTTTATGAGCTATTCACTTAAATTTTATTTATTCAATGTGCAGGTCTTGAAGTTAAGGAAATCCTGCCATTAGAAATTGAATGTAAAGCTGTTTCTACTTCAAGGATCATTCATTACCTTTGAAGTCCAGACAATATTACGACTAGGTGAAAAGAGAACAGCACACATACACAAAAATATATAGCATATATTCTTTTTGAACCCACACTCTTCCTCTCAAATATGTAACTTCTGCTATTGACTTCACGAGAAGTGACTGCTCTCAGTTTAAAATTATTTTTACTATTAATCATCACTGCCCTGGCATAATCTCATCATGGTGCCAAGTACTTCCAGTCTAATCTGAAAGGTCATTTTTCTCCCTGGGACAGAGGTGTCTTAGCATACATTTTTAATGACACTGTAGCTGTTCTGGCACCTTTGCTGTTTTTCAAAACATTTAAAAAATAATCTTTTGGGTATCAATTGCATCTAAACATTTTCAAAAAGGGAAACAAATATTTGTTTTGTGCAAAGAAAGCTTCTCTCTGCCTAAGAGTGTGAGATAGGATTCAATCTAAGGTTACTAATGATACCGATAATTTATTAGCAATTACTGGCTAATTTTTCTAGCCATCTTATTTAACAAATTTTACCTAAAAACAACAAAAGTATTTCAACAAAAATATAAAGCACTTTATTATTTCAAATATAAATTAATTATAAGCCTCCATCTTTTCTCCCTAACTCCTGTGTAGCACCAACGGTACATACCTAGAGATGCATTTGTATGATTTACTTCAGTGCTTTAAGACAGATAACTGCATCGCCAGTGAGTAACAAATAAAAAAACCCACCATCCCCTCATAGCAATGTAATTCATTTATTTGAGATCAGTGCTGTCATGAGATAGAAATGGTATCTCCCACATCCTTTTAGCCTCTTCTGCCCTGTAAGTCACTCAGGGACACAATTCTAACTGGAACTGTGGGAAACAATTTTATATAGAGAAGAAAAATAGCTTTTGAAGATACAGTCTCACTCAAGATGAGCCATGATGAAGACTTACTTAAGAGGAGAGTCTGTTTTCTTCTTTTACTCCAGTTAGAAACAAAGAGCCAAGCTTGGATTTATGATCTTCTACATTTCTTTGTAGGAAAAATTTAAATGTGGGCAAGATCCTGAAAACTGCTGGCATTTCCTCTGTTGTACAGAACTGCTCTAAGTCTGATTTTGAATGAGAACATGTAAGATCACTAACATATAATTTTTTAGAGGGGGTTACTGTGCCTTGCTGAATGCATAAGTACCAAGAAAAGCATGATATTAACCTTGCTGAAAAGCACTCAAAATCAATGGAGATTTTAACACAGGGCTGTGTGCAATAAGGTCTGTAATCTTAGCTTAAGTTATTCTATAAGTAAAATACACAGAAGTCTGAGCTGGCAGGTGTATTTGCTGAAGTATTTAGAGAGTGAGTGCAGTAGCTAATAGTCCAGAACTAGAAGTTTCTATGCTCAAGGCTTGTAAATGTTGCAATAGCAAATCTGACAGTAGTTAGGAAGCTCTTACTTCATCAGTCAGAGTGGACCATTGCAATGCTGCCTCTGTGACAAGCCACTGGTCATAATTGCATTTTAACAGCAGAGAAACCTTCTGCCTTCATACCTGGTCCATCAGATTTCTTTTTGACAGGTTCCTCTTCACTGTCCTCACAGTCTGCATCATTGCCACCTCCTGCAAATAGTGAGCAAACCAATGAGTGTTACACCTACAGAAGCGCTATTGTAAATGCCATTCAAGCTAGAAAAATGCTACAGTTACTAAGCAGTAGTGAATGTTTCCTCACCTACCATCATAACAGAAAGCACATTTCCATTTCCAAAACACTCGAGTGAAGGGACAACCCTGTCAGTAAAGGTATTCATGGATGACCATCCCTCTCTTGTAATTTGCAGTGGTGTTTTCTTATTAGATAGGCTGCTGAGTGAGATCTGTTGGTGTAAACTCAGACACTTTCTCAGTCACTCCTTAGCCACCCTCAGCAGTCTCACCTTCTGCTGACTCACACTTGAGCTCATTTCTTCATCTCCTGCAGAGGATAATCTGAGAAGTGCTCTGATCTTCTCCTGCCTCTGGCCCACCAAACCTGAAGGAACTGAGTGGGACCTTCAGGCTGACATGAAGCAGCAGAGTTGTTTTGACACTACCACAGGTATTTATTTAGGCCTGTAGCAGAAGAGTGTAGATTCACAGGCAGAAATGAAGAGCAAAAAAAGTGATCCTCTTTCCATATAATGCTCAATAACTGCAGCTACAGTTTCAGTGACAGAAGCCAAATTATACAAATTATACAGCTCCTTCTTTTTGACAGGTGAAGAAGATGCCAAACAGAAGAAATGTCTAGCTGATTAAGGCTGTATGGGCCCCTCTTTTCCCCATCTATACTGACCAGAAAAGCCTTTGAATTTCTATTTTCCAGCTAAAAAATTGAGAAAAAGTTCAATATATATAAAGCACCTATAAACTGGTGGTTTTTTCAGAGGTATAAAGGATTTTACACTGCCAGTAAAGCCCAATCAACATTTGTACATTTTCCTTTTGCTATCTACTGAATTTAGGGGGTTGTGGATATTTGGGTCCTCAGTGACTGCAACATAGAAAGTGAAAACTCCTTCTTTATATTCTTCTTCACGTATCAACTCAAGCTTCTTTAGGAAACAATATAGGAATTGTTGCCAAAATAAATAATATGTGGCTATTTAATTGATTTTTTTTTTATAGCTCCACTTGAAATACAGCTGTTTGGGAACTCCCTCATGAAATAGTTCTTCAACACCTTTACCTGGGAGTACACATGACTTTACCATCAAAAATAGTGATTTTGATAAACTCCAGAAATGCCTGGACAAAAAGATAAACCTTTTTAGGAGATGAGGGAGTGAAAGGGTAATGTCCCCTCTCTGCCTGATTGTGGCCAAACATCTGAAATTTACACTCTTGTATTCTGGAGAAATGCTGTTAAGTACCAGGTTTTGCTTTATAAAGTTATGTCTTTACAATTTACTATTGCAAGTACTCCCACAAATGTTCTCACATACCTGATGTTTTCTGCAATGTGTTGCATCTTCCTACTTACCAGAAGTTCTGGGCATTTCTTGTAACTCCATTTCTTGCAACTTTCTCTTTACCTCCCACAAAGTATGTTATGCAGAACAGAAGGACCTGGCTATAGCTGACCTTGCCATGGGTTGGTGCAGGAAAAGACCACCAGCCAAAGTCAACTCATTTTTTCAGTTCCTAGCCAGCACTGAAAGCACTTGTCCTCTAAACCTCATCTGTCTTTCACGACCAGGAACAACAGGCAGCAGTTAATGATGTGTTTTTTAAAATGGAAGAGGTTACCTACCATCCCCAGATCCTTTTCGCCTTCGCTTCTCTTTTCCGAAATTTTTCTTCTCTTTGCGCCTCTGTCGTAGAGCTGTTTTAGGGTCAGTTATCCAGGCTTGATAAACAAACTGGGAGGAAAAAAACCCCATTTATATCAAGGTTCCTCATGCTCTAAAAGTTAGCCATAGAATAAGTCACAAGCAGGACTATATAGTTTGAGTAAATGCATTCAGATCTGTGGGGGCAAGGAAATATTTTCAATCCCAGATCAAACACCTCCCCTGCAGATCTGCTGAGTTTTCGTGTACTATTCTTGTATGTGTAAAAAAAAATGTGAAAATACTTGTGGGTGACCCAAGTTTCATTAGAACCCACGAAAATTCATGCTCTGAACTTCAGGAATTAATACCTTCTTGTGCATATGGGCTACCTTGTCCGAATCTCTCAATTCTGTATTTCTATTTTATCATTTTACAGGCAAGAAGCAGAGCAAAGAAAACTTTTAGAGAAAGTGCTGCAATCCATTAATTAAAACATCGAAAGATGTAGATATATCCCTGCACAGGTAAGTGTATTTTTCACAGCTTAGATATTTATTCCCCCTCTGTAGGTCCCAGTGTAATGTTTTACAAATTTGAGATCTTTACACAGTCCCAAAACTGGCAGTCAGGAATTCCTCACATTGCTTCCTGATTTTAACAATGCCTTTCTTTGCGGTTTCAGATAAGTCACTTATGAATCCTTCTGCTACTGTTTTTTTCCAGTTGTAAAATGAAGACGATAATACTTACCTATTTATCCAGAGTATTTTATGGGACAAAATCCTGCTCACAACACTCACTCAGATCAACAATCTGCTGACCTGCGTGACTGCATGAAGCATGGAATTGGCTCAAAATATTTATAAATTATATAGCAGTGGGGTAAAAAAAAAAAAAAAGTAAAAAAATCACAGAAAAGTAAGTTTTTCAATAGCTCTACTTCAGCTCTGAAGGAAGGTTACAGAAAAAAAGGAACAAAACTCCTATATTTTATCCCTATGGGACATAAAATATATGTCAATAATAAAAACTAAAGTAACTTTTAATGCAAAAGGTGTTCTTTTGCTCGTTTAGAGATTTTCATTGAAAAATGGTAATTTTCTTCAATTGTCTTCTATTTCTAAGCAACACAGGCTGCTAACAGAGACAGGGCAGGGAAGCACAGATGCAGGAAAGAGGCTGAAAAAGCACACTAACAAAACATCTATATCTAACTAATTCACAGCACAAACATGCAGAGGATGACAACAACACACGTGTATCTCAGTAAGCTGGAATTACCCCTCATAGGACATGCTAAATTTCTATTTGAGTTGTTTATATTTTTAGAATTTTCCTATGAAAATTGCTTTGGAACATTTAAAGTATTCTTTGAAAACTATTAAACACACATTAAATTAATTTAAAAGGGAAAAATACTTTGTTTTGTTTTGTGAATGCGTACAGCCATGGAGAGGAAAATATTTTGGTACTGTTGAAAAGAAGATCCTCTTCCAAGTCTCTCAGTCTGTACATTATTCTATACGTCTGAGTTGCTCAAAACAAGCACCACATGAGAAAATGTGTGGGGTCAGAGGCCCTGGTTTCCCTTTGCTTTGTAACAGGTGTTTTCTAATGCAGGTGATCTGGGGGAATGGTGATACCTAAATGAGCTAACACCATATTACTTTACTGGAAGTAAAGTAATTGTTATTTAAATTGTTATTTAACTGTGAAAGTGTACACTAGCCACAATTAAAGTGTGAATAAAGAAATTAGAGTTAAAAGACACTTGGAAGGGGGTAGAAAATTAGAATTAAGAAAAGAAATTTGATTTATAAATTTAATGCAACTACCTAAGCTAAGCAGGGGATATTTTAAGAGCATACTGGGTGGATATTAGTTTAGATTTCTACCACTGCACAAACTTCCAATTTAATACATTTTAGGCTTTGGAGCTGGTACTCTCAATCTGTAACATTCACTCCTTACAAAAGTCATGTTACATACGGAGTGGAAAATGATACACAGTGCTCAAAGTTAGGAAATGCTAATTGTATTCAAGCAGGGCAAGAGAGAACATGCACAAATCTCTTTTGTGATGATAATGGCCAGAAAAGTAGAGAGCTAAAAAGGGGTTTGGAGCAGAATATGTGTTTAACAAACTTTTCACCAGCTTTCTGAGATCAATTACCACCGTGTCCGTAAGATGCATGCAACCTGATGTGGCCATCTCGTAAATCAGTATCAAAACAAAATAAGAATTTGGATCTGCATTTTCTCTCTGAGGCTACACGCAAAAAAAAGATAGACAACTTTGCTTGTGATTTGACCACTCCAAAATTATGAAATGTATTGCATTTACCAGGAATGAGACTTTAGCTGTTATCATTTTTTTTAAATTAATGCATATAAGAGGAAAAATGCAGATGAGGACAAAGGTATACGTACACTACGTCAGGAACTATGGGTTGGGTCACATACTGAGCATTTGCAAAATGTCAAGTACCTTTGCTGCTTTGATTAAATACTGAAGAATAGTTTTGGGTAGTTTAATGATAGACTTTGGCAAGGCTAAAATGGCTGAAGCAAATTTTCCAATAGCTCTCTATGAAGAAGGACAAAGCAAGAGTAGTTAGTAGAAAAGCATGAAATATTAATAAAAAAAGATATCTTTAATTACTGTATCTAGAATACTAAGAACAAATTTACATTCATAAACTTCAATATGAGGAAAAGATCATTTATATTGTTCACATTAAAATTTCAATAATATGACTCTTAACTGCACGAATTCTCTAGTTTTTAAAATCTCCAAGTTAGCCCTTGAAGGGACTACTTCACACAATTTACACTGAAAGAAAGATCATAGATTCAAATAATTACTTAACAGAATTTACAACAAAATTCACTAGGCTAGTATTTTTACTACGACCTTGTGCAGAATGATGGAAGGTGAAGAAAGCATGATGACCATAGGATGAACAAACTTTTCATGAAGAAAACCAATTTTCTGTTTTATACAAGTCTGCTTATATAAAGCCATCCAGCATCTTCATATTGCACATACTGCAGAACAGGCCATCTTTTTAGAACATCTGACCAAATTTTGAAATACTGAACAGATCCTCCATCTTCAAACTAATAGTTTCAGGACTGAGATGAACAAAAAACCCAAACTCCAGCATAAATGAAAAAATCTTGTTAACTTCTGACCTCAAGTTTAGAACTCTTTAACTCAGTGCTTGGCACCAGCATATCTGAACAAAATGCTGTCGCCAATTTTTAAAAAATCAGCAGAAACAAGAATGTAAACTTTCCTCTCTACCTGCACGAGAACCAGAAAGAAAAATGACCTAGAAAGTCATGAGCCATTTCTGTGGTCCAAGATAAGTTAAATATAAAATGTATTTAAAAAAAAATAGTGCAATACTATAAAACAAAACTTACTCATCACATTATTTTGATCTAGATTGGTTTTGCCCTTATTAAGGTCAGTTTTCTTTTGTTTTCATGTCATTACCATGTAGGCAGTTTAACGAATGTAACCAACTGGCAATGTAACGTAGTGTTAATATATAAACCAAAGACACATTGTATTTATGACTTAAATAAAACATTTCTTCCTATAATTCAGTTATGTTGTTTGGGAAGCTTTGAAGGGTTTTGGCTTGGGGAATAGAAAAGCATGGAGGCAGTTTCTCGCTCTTGCTTGGGAATGTTTTGCAATGCACCAGTTCCGCAGTGATGTGAGGTTACATTTGGATGGGAATACTCAGCTGGAAAAAGCTGCTCCTTTGATTAAGCTTTTGAAGTTACAGACCTGAAAAATTTCTGCAGCATTTCCAAGAAATTCTTTCACAAGTGAAACTTCAGTCTTATAAAAGCAAAAGCAACCCTAGATGTAGGAGTACTTCACTAAGTTCTTCATCCACGTTCTTCATTTAAGCCACTGCATTCAGTGTCTGGTGTTGTCTAACACCAACCAGTCCACATGGAGGAAACCAGATAGGAAACCTCAGATATCTTTTTAACATACAATATCCTCCTAAATCAGCAGAGTCTGGCACTAAAAATGCAAGTATATTAATTAACACTGCCCTGAAAATAAAAGAAATGGATGTAGTCTCTTTTTGCAATTTTAAGTGTTCAGCTCTTTCTAACCCAAGGATATATTTCTCTGGCCTACTAGGTTCAATGATTTTTTTTTTTTTTTTTAATTAAGTATGTATTCTTTTTCATGAAAACATGCTTGTTTTGGGGATTATTTCTTCATGAAACAATAACATCTCCTCAAAACTATAAAACCCATCCCACAGTAGCATCAGAGGCAAGTCAGCTTCCTCAACTGTCTTTACTGCAATGCAGAAAAAAGTAAAGCTTGGGTTCTTAACCTTTTTTTTTTTCATTTTTGTTATCTTCAGGCATAAGGGAATGAAGATATGACTCTAGTATAGTTTCGGTAAGAATTTGGCAATGCTTAAAGCATAAGGCAAACTTACATTTTAAACTGGCAAGAAATTTAATTTCCAATACTTTTCAGGACTACTTTAGAGGAACTGGCAGCTTTAACATATGTGCCTGTGTTATGAGAAACGTACTTTTTCCAGATGTCAACGAGATAGTAAATTACCATAAAGTACCTGAAATGCAGATTTTTTCCGAGGCTCTTCCTCTTCTTTTTTTTCTTCTTCCTCTTCCTCTTCACTGTCCGTCTCAAACAAATAATAATTTCCACTTCTGACCACTAAGTGAAACAAAATATTTTCTTACTTTTCTGAAAAGTTCTATTAACTCCCCCAAGACCTATGAACAGGTAGCCAGTCATTTAAAAATTCATAAGCAGGAGAGGTGGAAACAGAGAAGTAGCAAGAGGTGAAAAGGTTTCAGGCCATTTATTTGATGTTAGTCTGCAACACTTTGGGCATGAATAAGAACTATACAAGAACTAAGGGAAGCATCCCTATAAGAAGAAAATGTAAAGAAAAGGATTGAAGTTTATCAAGTTACAAGGTTACATTTTTAGAGAAAAATGACAAGTCTAAATTTATTGGAAACTTATGATTATTTGAGGGAGTAAAAAAGCCCAGCAGGTAAGTAAATGAACTTACATGAACAGTACCACTGGACAAAAAATACAGAATTTCTCTTTAAAACACTGAGGCAATCCTTTAAACTAGGCAATGGGATGGTATTAATTTGATGAGGTAATGGAAAACCTTGGCTTGTTTAAAAAAAATCACTTGGATTCTATTAACATGATTGGAAACGAGTTTCAATTTTTTGCCCATGGATTCAGAAAGATTCTGAAACCTTGATACAGTATAGGTACACAATGACTGAGCTAGGCCTTATATCCTTGAACAGAAGCAACATTTTTATTTCTCAGATGGCAACAGGCCTACATGAACAAACAAGGGAAACAAAAGAAATAAAAATAAGGTAATGAGCAAGGGAAAAATCAAAAAATCACAGCATTACATTCCGCAGTGAAAACTGGTGATTGCCATATTAAAGCTCAAATATTTGAAGGAACAGTTACTTAGATGAAAATTTAGAAAATCTGGATATATGGAGTAATACATATTTATATAAAATTATATTTATCCATCATTACAGGTCTCTGGAAAAGTAATAGTTGTAATTCAATCATACCTTGAATTCTACACAGATCCTGTGTACGCAGATGACCTCATATAACTACTTACAAACTTCAGGGTAGGGCTGTGAAGTTTGCTAGAATTAATCTTTTTATCATAACTGCTATCTAAAACTCCCTCACAGAGGGAATTTTGTGCCTCATGTACCCACTTATGATTTTTAGCATCAATGAATGCCCTGCAGAGGGACAGAAAGTCCACTTCAGCTGTTCTAATTTTTGCTCTGAGGTGAAAAGAAAGTTTGGAAATTTCCTGGATGAAACAAATTAAATTTTTGGTGCCGAGCCTTCCAAGAAGGCCCATTTAAAATGCATTGAAGAGATGAAAGTATTTTAAGAGCCAGCAGTCTGCAGTTCTCTTTCATGAAATGGTATCTTGTAGTCAGCAACAGAAATTGTCAATGCAGAAGATCAGCTGGGTAAGGTTTGACATTAGGGAAAACCTCTACGGCAGTGCAGCTCTGTAAAGGCTCGGAGTAGCACTCAGTCAGGCATGGAATGCCTGATCTGGAAGGAAATAAATCTACACTGATCTCCCTACAAAATTTTTAGGTTAAAGTGTATCTGAGGGGACACCCCAATGTAGCAGTTACACCCCTTTTACAACTCAAGAGAGAGGTATGATTGAATAGCAATAATGCATTCTTGCACACATCAAAATGGAGCAAGTGGCCTGTCAGTCACCCACAAGGCTTCCTGAAGACACCAAGTTTTATCAGTAACTCAATTCAAGGTCAGACTGGACTTGGGAGACCCCTCTTGTACTGCATAATTTGGCTTCTTCCCACTGGGAAAAGGGAGGTACAGGCTTTTCTTGTGGGATGAGATGGAGGAGGCAGAAGAGGAGTCATGCAGGAAAAAGCACGATCTCATCATTTGCTTGTGCCCAGAGGGAAAGAGCTCCCCAGGACAGCTGCAGTCACCATCTTTTGCACTACCTCAGACACAACTGAGTCACCCAAGAGAATCTAAGCATGTGGTCTTAACTCCTGCTGATCTTTGTGGGACTTCAAAAAATAATCCACAAGCACAGGAGGAACCACACCACCCTACAGGGGAGATTGTGAGGCACTGTCAATGAGGAAATCCTTACTGATGCTTTTTTATCTGTTCTACTCAGACCCAAATTAATGACTGTTTTAATTGCTACGCTGTACAAAATGAAGTCTCTTTCTGCACAATAAAATTATAGCAAGTGATATAAAAATAACAATAAAAATCTAAATTAAAAACTTCAGGCTTGAGTAACTTCAATGTATGCATATAGACACCCACAAACCCATTTACCAAGATGAAGAGCAACATGCTGCAGAATGCTGCAGTTACAGTGGTGTTCCAAAAAGAATGAGTGGGGAATATCAGTCTATTCCCACTCTGCATGCCTGAGAACACCTACTGTCAGTGCCATGTTTCACTGAGTGTGGATGCAAGCCACCTGTCAGGCAACTGCTGGTTGTAGGGTCAGGGTCTGTGATGTTTCCCACAAGGTTTTGCATTATTGCAGTAAGTAATCTCAAGAATGCTCAATATTTAAACACCAAAATGCAACTTGCCACCTAAGAACAGTAAACAATGAGGATGAAATAAGTAAAAGCCAAAGTCAATATCTTTCTGTGCAATTCTTCTTACGACAAAACCAGTGGTGAATAAACAAGAGACCATATCCCATTCCTTCAAAATCACCATAGCTTGAAATTCTGTAGAGAAAACTCATAAATTATAGTTTTTATCTGTTTTGGCATTGCTGTTCTAATGTAATTACAGGACAAGAATTTTATTTTCATAAGGCTTTTGAAAAGGATAGGTCTCTCTAAAGTGGCAGTGTGCCCTTTAGAAACACAAAAATAGAGGCACAGTTTACTTGTGACTTGATAGAAATAAAGATACCATGTTCTGTAAACACTGCTGCAAATATATGTCTGCTGAAGTGATAGATAAATAAATACACATAGGTAAATGAAGCAGTATGTAGATGGGTAAAATTATGACTTGGAGTAGCTCTTAAATTAAATGACCAAATACAATACCGACATTCATATTTTTAATGGCATGAAGCTGAGTTGGGGGTGGTTTAGGTTGGATATCAGGAAGAAGTTTTTCACCCAGAGGGTGGTTGGGCACTGGAATAGGCTCCCCAGGGAAGTGATCACAGCACCAAGCCTGACAGAGTTCAAAGAGCATTTGGGCAATGCTCTCAGCAGATCGTGTGACTCTTGGAGATGGTCCTGTGCAGGGCTGGGAGCTGGACTGGATGATCCTGATGGGTCCCTTCCAACTCAGCACATTCTGTGATTCTGCGTTTCTATGATTTAACTCTGACCAGTGCCCTAAATGTAAGTATTTTCTTCACATCTTTAGAGGTTACTAAACAGCTCATGTCTGATTTCATTCAAGAAGCATCCAATTGAAGGACATCTGATTTGAGATTGCAGCCTACGCAGGTTTCCTGTTCTACCTAATCCATAAACGTAGCAAAGAACTCTATCATATGACTGGGCAGGGCTACAAACAAATTAGAATATCATAATGCACCAATTATATGAGTGACACGTGCTAATAACTTCTTGTGCACAATGCTAGACATATTTTTGCTCTCAGGTAAACACAAAAAAAATGGAAATAGCAAAACAACAGATACTGACAACACATTAAAATGTCATCAGAGAGACGGAGCTGAGCTCTACACAGCCTAGTTCTGGGAGCAGTCTTCCGGCCTTACCATGGTACTCAGGTTTCTACAGTTGATACTAGAATGACTGATGAACCATAAAAAAAGATGTATGATATATATGAAAAAGGAGTTATGACTAATCTTTGAATGCATTGGCAAACTTTCACATTCACACTGTTAAATATATTGAGTTCTGGAGTATTGGGGAGTTGAAACCTTTGAGGTCAAGACAGATTCTTTTTGGCACACATTTATCTGATTTGATATTTTTCTAAGAATGCTCAAAGTATCATGAGCTAGCTATGTTTCCAACACAAAGAAGTTCAAAATATAGTTAAATTCTCTGAGGAATGGAAAGTAGAAATCCCTTTTTGAAAAAGAACCCAAGCCTTCTATCAAGTCACAATCACAAAATCAGGCATGAAACAAACAGGCTATGGGAAAGCCTTCATTCTGGTCAAGGATATAAGGGTTAAATCCATGTATTTGTAAGAGGATTGAGAAAACCTACTGGAAGCATGATCAACCCAAGGCCGCCACCACAGCTTTTTTTTGCCCTTGGCTTTCTCTTTGTCTGCATCTCCTAAAATAAAATATGTTCAAATATTAATTTTACAAAATGAGAAACATATTTCTTACACTGATTAATAATTTTTAATTTCTCTCAAAAGAGCTAAAATTTCCTGAGCACATCAGATGTCAGGTTTAATGAGTACATTTAATATTGAAATAATTCAAAACCATGACCACTAAGCAGAAATACTCTGGTTTATGCAGTAGTTAAAACAGCATTCCATTCTAAAACAGCTAAAAAGTTGGGGTTTGTGTTTTAATGCATACTGTCACAGCTGACTGTAATTTAAGGAGAAAAAAAATCCCTCCTCTCAAATCCCCTTACTTTTCAGGCTCCAAAATTTTTTAAAAATGCTGATCCCAGGTCAGTGCTGGAAATGTGTCACTGGATAGGTACAGGTTTTATCTGTTCCCATGATTTTAAATAACATCTAAAAGCACACAAACGTTTCAGTGACAGAAAAAAATCCAAAACAGCATCCAGAAAACATTGCTGGAAAAATGTTGGTGCTACCTATTTGTAAAACTGTGGTTTGTAGATAATGACTTTTATCAAAACAAATCTCTGACTCTTTTCAGCTCTTTGCCAACAGCCTAAAGTTAACCAAAAGTATCCTCAAAGCAAACCATTTTCACTAAACCTAGTCACAGTACATAGCACAGACTTTGACTGAATCCAGCCTGAAACTGATACTCATGTTGTTACATGCTGGCAGTTTTCAAGAACAGTTTATCACTTGTCCAACTAGCAGGTCTATCAGATCCTTAGCACTCAACTGCAAACATGGCACAGGATAGCTAACATAGCTAATGGTACCTTCATCATCTTCTTCAGAAACCTTCCGAATCTCTGGCCCCTCTGAGGATTCCTGGTTCATGCTTAGCATCCTCTCTTTACCCTTCTTGTATTTTTGCTGCCTGGCTTTGATGCGATCCATTCTAGCAAAAGAAACAATCTTATCAGATTTACGCCTTCACCCGCCCTGGAAAACAAGCATTAAACATGTTCATACACACACCCACACACACCCACCCACACAAACACACACACACACACACAGACACACTGAAACAGTTCTAAGGGAAATATTCCACATTGTCATTAGTCCTGCCCTTAAACAGAAGGCATTACATTGCTCTGAAGGGGCTGGCTGGAAGGACCAAGCATAGATGTTCGCTCTGTTGTCAGTGAGAGCAGGGTTTCCTGCTATCATGACTGCTTTACCTACTCCCACTCAACCATGTTATTATCATTTAAAATTGAAAGAATCATTGTCAGAAGTTACAACACACCAAATGAAGCACTGAGAAAAAAGGACTTCTACCTAATGCAGTGCTTTTCCTGCAACTTTCCACTCTGACCGGGGACTTGGTTTTTCCTGCATTGTTTGTATTGCATCTTCACCGTTTAAGGTTCTTTGTCTCAATGGACACCACTGACAGGTGGTGTCTCTTGGGGGACCAGTGCTATTTTTAATGTCTGGGGATGAAGTGTGATCAAGTGTACCTTCAGCAAGTTTGCAGATGACACCCAGCTGTGCAGCGCCATTGGCACAGCTGAAAGATGGGATATGTTTCAGAGGAATCTGGACAAGCTCAAGAAGTTGGTGTACAGGAACCTCATGAAGTTGAATACAACCAAATTCAAGGTGCTGCACCTGGGTCAGGGCAACCCCTGGTATCAACACAGGCTGGGGGATGAACTGATTGAGAGCAGCCCTGCCAAGGATGACCTGGGGGTGCTGATGGATGAGAGGCTGACCATGAGCCTCAATGGGCACTCCCAGCCCAGGAACCCAACTGTGCCCTGGGCTGCATCCAAACCAGCATAGGGAGGAAGGTGAGAGAGGAGATTCTGCCCCTCTGCTCTCATGAGACCCCACCCACAGTGCTGCATCCAGCTCTGGGGTGGCCAGCACAGGAGAGACGTGGAACTATTGAAGAGAGATCAGAGGAACACCAGAAAGGTGATTAAAGGATAGAGCACCTCTCCTATACGGAAAGGTTGAGGCAATTAGGGTTGTTCAGCCTGAAGAAAAGGCTCTGGAGAGATCTCATTGCAGCCTTTCAGGACTTGGAGAGAGCTTATAGGAAAGATGGAGTGAAACTTCTTTGCAGGATCTCTTGTGAGGACAAGGGGCAAAGGTTTTAAAATGAAGGAGGATTGCTTTAGATTGGCTATAAGGAAAAAGCTTTTACAATGAGGATGGTAAAACCTGGAGCAGGTTTCCCAGAGAGGTGGTGGATGCTCCATCCCCAGACACATTCAAGGTCAGGCTGGACGGGGCTCTGAGCAAATTGATCTCTTTGAAGATGTCCCTGCTCATTACAGGGGGGTTGAAGTAGGTGACCTTTAGATTTTCCCTTCCAACTCAAACAATTCCATGGTTCTACACAGGTAGGAAATATGGTCCCTGCAATCTTCTGATGATTTTCTTCCATTAGGTGGGGTGGAAGAAGCTGCCATGAGTGGACTTTGACACTTGGTTAGAAAGCAGTTAGGGCTTTCCTTGCATCATGTTGGAGGAGCTTTAAAAGCTGTCTGCAGTTACCAAAGAAGCATGTTGGCTGCATGCAAGAGAAACCAAAGTGACTTATGGGCTGTATAAAGAGAAAGGATCTGCAGGCCACTTAAACTGAATGCAAATATTTTCAGTGAAAGTAAAGATATATTGTGCACTTAAACACTACAGAAGAAACCACAAATAAAACAGAAAGAGCAATCATGCAACAATTTTTTTCCAGGAATACAGATAACAGATACACAGAACAAAATTCTAACAATGGTAAGACACTTTTAAAGAAAATGGTGGATAAATACCAGAAGCCAGTATTTCTATCAAAGAAAGTGCTAGATAAATAACAGTAATCAGTTAAATACGTACATACATATGCATAGAAATACGCATATACATTTATATAAGCATTAAATACATACTGCCTTTTCAGTTGATCCATTGATTTCTTTTCCTCTTCAATTCTTGCCTTTACAGCCTTGACAATTGTAGCCTGAAAAAGCTCAGCACCCCTAGATCAGAAATGGGGCAGAGGAAAAGAAAAAAGAAGAGGACAAGTTAAATGTTTCTAAGTTTTCCTTATGGCAACTAATCACAGAGAACTCTATGTTCCCTCTATATATGACCTTATCTGTATCAAACATAACTAATCCAGGGCCTGAAAGGAACAATTAATTGCTCTAAAATAGTAACATCTTTACAGACACTCATTTCAAGATCTGGGGCCAAATGTTGTGAACCCTACTCAGCCTGTACATTCCTCTAGCAGCTGCTCAAGAAATTCAGTTTTCGGCTCTCAAAATACAGAATGCAAGTAGGTTCAAGGCTGAGGAAGGATTTCTTGTACACCCTTTAGAATTTCTTTATAATTATTTCAGCATTATAATGATGTGAATCCCCTGCCTCAGTCCTTATGGAAGTTGTGAGCAAGGTCCAGCTTTACCCAAGGCCATGGTGAGCATAGATTCAGCTTCACTTTTATCCTCTGAAAACTATGGTGCTTTCAATCTGACAATACAAACCTTGAACAAATTTCTGGTGTGCTAAAAGAATATGGCTTTTCACCCCATTATGTTAGAAATGTAATCAGTTCATTGATTTGAATGTTATCGCCATTCTTCCTAATTCACACATGAACTCTTAAAGGCTCTTAAAAGAGTATTAAAGTCTCTCACAAAGAAGTAGCCTAGATCTAAAGCCTTTCTTTTGTCAGGAATTCAGTAAAAAAAGCTATAATTTTAGAGGTCCACTCTTTCATTGTGGAGGCACATTTCCCTATATAGGACATATTTTGATACTTATGATTTTGCTTTATGCTCTTTTCACTGTGAACCCAGCGCACCAAAAGAGGTACAAAAAGGCCATATCCAACAAAATAGGGCATCAGTACTGAAATTCACCCCAGAACAAAAGCCTAATGCGATGTGGGGTGGAGGTGTAGGTCTTTTGGTAGCCCTCTTTACAGTGCTGAATTTTGTTTAGTAGTGGGAGCTAAACATGTCCCCTTCTTAAAACGATCCCTGGAAGAAGAAGAGAAAAATTGCTTCCTTTCATTACATGCAAGCCAAATTTTGCCCTGAAACACAGTCAGAAATCAATGTCCATATGTCTTTTGAGAAAAAAAAAAGCCACAATGCATTTAATCCAACATTAACAAAAGTAATTTCTTAGAAATTAATGGAAATTAAAACCAGAATTTCATTCCTCATCTGCCTTCATATTATAAACCAGAAGAATGTTTTTGCTGGTGATGGTTATGAGTGAATGCTTGTGGTGTAACAAGCCCAACAAGGTTAAAACTTCCTTGCCATACCTAGTCAGAGTTTAGTGATGTGACACTTTTCAAAAATGTTCCCTTTATCTTCCCAAGCCAGACATAAGAACTTTCCCATCTTCCTCCTCTTGCGACATTTCTTGAGATGGGATTTCTAAGGACAATTGTCTCAAATAGGCTCTGACAGCAGAATATTTTCTTTCCAAGACTTAGAAACTCTGGCATACTCTCTCACGCATATCAATTTTGAGAGAATGCTGCCATACACTTTCAGAGCTTTTAATAGGAGCAGCAGATGGTATTTGGTAGAAAGAATGGTTTAATTTCTATTAGCTTCTCAATTAATTTGTTTTCTTGTGTCAAAGTTAGGTTTGCAATAATGAATTTAGCATGCATTGTTTAAATCAATGTTAAAAGACTGTTTTGGTACTACCTATCATAAACAGTAAGTACTGCCACCATGAGTGCTTTGAGCTGTTTAATCTAATTTCTTTTCAATTTTCTGTTACCTTGAGGCTAATATCTGAGAAGCTTTTATATCTGCAACCACATGAAGGAAGTAGTAACTCATGAAGACTCTTCTTTGCAGCAACAGGAAAGCAAAACATATACTGTCCCAAATGATTCCTGCTTCTCCACTGGGCAGTTTACAATCTAGGTTGCTCGTTGCTGGAAAAAGACACCATCACTGTTAAGAATTCTTTCATAATGTTTAATCAATTAAATAATCCTAGCCTTTAAAGTTATATAAATTATTTTAGATTTTTCTAAAGATAATTGTCGTGCACTTCCATTTGAATTATACCGTAATTTCTTTTACAACAAACCAAAAAGCTTCCAACAATGTGATGTCCCATGACAAGTGAGAATTCATAAGAAGTGAGCCATTTGCATATAAATTCACCCTATTTAGTAAATACTTGAAAACGAAGAATGGAAAAGGTGTACTTTTTGTTACACTGAATTATTTTATTTCAGTATTTCCTAAAGTGGCATATTTCAGTTTTTTTCTTTTCTCTTCAAAGTGACTTTTTCTCTCATTTTTTAATTCAGAACACTATCAGCAGGAGAAAGAAGTGGTTTATTTTTGTCAAAATGACTTTTTGACTGCCACCATCTAACATTTTTATTTTTCCTCTCCACAACTGAGTTCAATGTTCTTTTCTATTGCATAAGAGAAGAAATATTTGAAACCACAAAACTGCTTCCTTTGGGGTAGAAGGAGAGAGGCAGAGAGGAAATCCCATTCCTCCTGCCTCTTGATTTTGGCTTGGGCTATTTCTTTCTCTCTTTATTCTCTTTTAGACAGTTCTCTTAGGGGTATTAAAAAATTAAAACTGGGTTTTGTGGAGCTGGACTATAGACTACATGGCCTATGCTGCCCTGTAGAAGGCAGTAGAAGGACTCAAGGGACAGGCTCTGGCTCGAAGCCGGCTCTTCAAGCAAGTAAGCCAATCTAATAGCTCTGGAAGATCAAACTCCAAGAGCTTCAAAGCCTCGTGTGCCCAAACTCTGAGTGGGTTGAAAACCTGTGTCTAAGTTTCTGCTGCTGTCCAAAAAGTTTTGGATAACACAAGAATTCTTGGGCACCTTTCATCCTGTGAATTTTTACTTTCTTTTCCCCTATTCCACTCTTACCTATTAGGATCAATCATGATGACAGGAAGTCAGAATTTTGCAGTCTCACTAGGATGAACAACTCTTTAATTTCAGAAAAAAACCAAACCAAATGCAAAAAACACTAAAAAACCCGCAGGTGTTTTCAAACTGTTAATCCAGGGTGTCAAGACAAAGTGGAGACAAATTAATAGCTCACTGAGAGGTGGAGGGTTTTGCTGCCCATACTTCATTCACCCCTTCTCTCACCTGCATTCACAGACATTATCCACACCATTCCTCTTATCATGTGAGAATAATCACAAGGAAAAAAATTGCCTAAACTCACTATGCATGCAGAAAAATTACCACTTTCATGCCATTTATGTGAGTTGAACTGGTTTACCCTTTGAGCCACTGAACCCTAGTACACAGGGAAGAGTGGGAGCCCACACTGCACACGGGAAGGGCAGCTGGGAAAAGGTGCCCTGTCCATGCAGCAATGGTGAGCTGACCTTTTAGCTCAAGCTGTGCAGCAAACCTGAGTATCACATCACCTGCACTAATGGGAAAATGTGTCAAGTGCCAATAGCAGTGAATTGTTCATTTACAGCAAATGCTGACTGTGGGTGGATGGTGGTAGTTTTCTCTGTTTATGTGTTTCCTTTGTTTCTGTGAAATATTTTCAATATTATATGCTAATCAATATAGCAGCAAGACTTTCCAAAAGGTAATATGTCAAGGGAAGGCAGAACTTAAATATGGTAGAAGATTTTAAGGTGATTCTTTCTTCATAGGAAAGTATGGAGAAAAATAAGCCATACTTACGAATATGGTAGCCTTTAACTGTACAAGCCAGGCTAAATGCCTGAATCACCCAGCAACTATTCTCAATTAATGATTCAATGTAGCCACATGCTCCTATCTGCAGAGTAAAAGGACAGTTTCATATAACAAGACATAGCAGAAATAAAGATAAGAATTGCATATTTTTACATTACATGAGAAATAATAGAGCCAAGGGCAATCAAATTATTCTCATTACTAAAAGAGCTTGGAAAAAAGAATGGCTTTACCAGTGACACACAAACTAGTCTTAGACAGAATTTGATTTTTTGATTATTAGCGAGGTAGGAGGTATGTGAGGTTTGTTTGGGTTTTTGCACAGAAAGGGACAGATCTAGCATATGATGCAATGTGACAACTAAGCAACTTTTATAAATCACTGACTTAATCTTGCAAACATACATGGACAAGCTTAAGACACATGTAGCTCCACTGAATTCCCAAGCATAAAATGAAGCACATATGTAAGCATTTAGAGCATTTGCAAATTCAAACCACCCATAAATCAATTTTATTTCAGCATAGTGACTTCAATAAATGTAAAAAGAAAAATGTCTGTTCTTTGCAGTCCAGCACTAAAAATGTTCAAAGCTAAAAAGCAATTGCCAGGAATAAATCTAAATTTATCTTTCAAAAAGATTGAAATTACTGGCTTGTCTTAATCGCCTGCCAGTGCCACTGCAGGAATACATATAAAAGAGTTAATTAATGCAAGAAAATGTTTAATATTTTGCAAAAGAATTTGACATTTAATTATCAAATACATCTGTTTCCACCTAGATTTCACACTAGTTCTAAAGGAAACATGAATGGAGTTTGTAACTTTGTAGTCAATTTCACAAATTACATTACATCACACGATTGCATCTAGCACTAGGTTTGAAAATTCTTTATTTAAATAAATTGTCTAATTACATGCACACTACTTATCAACAGTATGACTAATTTTGTGCTTCTTATTCATTTTTCATGCCACTGAGATTTTCATGAGACTTCTAAAGAGAGACTTCATTAGGCAAAGAAACCAGAACCTGGCTCTTTGAAAGTAGCTTGTGAGCTTTCACAGAGCTCGACTGAGCACATGGGTGCCCATTTTCCTATGATGGATGTGCACTGCCATTTCCTAGCAATGCTGAATTGAAATGGAGACTGCTCTGTGCTTGCAGAAGGCTGTGGTCCAGAGAAAGGATCTTTAATGACCACTCAATGCACTGTGCATGCTTCTAATGAAGTGCTGAGGGCAGAGAAAAGGCAACAGCTACCTACCGACAGGATGTTCTTCATGGTGATCACAAAGACGTTGTAGGCAATCAGCCAGTCCCAGTAACGCAGAATGCTCCTAATGGGCTTCAGCAACAGGTCTCCACCAAAGAGGAGGAAATAGAAGCAGGCCACCAAGTAGCCCATACAGAATATGCTGATCCTTGTGGTTCCCGTGATGAAGATTATGGTAAGCACAAACCAGAAGAGGTAACTAAATATTATCACCTTATACATGTCTAAGTAGGACCTGGAAGTAAAATAAGGAGAAAAAGTTACCACTTTTTTTCTTAGGGCAATGTCATCTTTCTGCACTACTGGTTGACATTTGCACCCAAGGTCTTCTGGGCATTCTCACTCTTCAATATTTGTGCAGGCTCTCAAACCCCCACAGTCAGGGGGTTTGGTTCATGCATGGGTCTGCCTGGCTCGTACATTCCACTCCAGCTCCTTCCTGTGTGCAAGCACCTTGCTGCACCTGGTCAGGGCATTGTGCTTGCTGCAGGGTCAAGCCTTGTGTCATGGAAGGGAGGAAAACCTGTTCTCGCCAAAATTCATGGTAGAGGGATATTATCTGGCAATGCCATATATGTGATCTAAAGGCTGTCTGAGATCATCTTTCAAGAAGTCTGAGAAATAGTATAGCAAATCTATTTTAAAAAGCCAACAATGGTACATCACTGCAAACAATTCGGTATTTATTGACGACTTCTAGGGAATTCAGCCTGGTCAAAAGACTAGTTTTCAAAGACAGCTTTCAAAATATCTTCCTCTAATGGAGATCAACTGCAAAAGTTTTGAGAGGCAAAAGGTTTCTACAGAACAAAAATGTAACAGAATTTACTGAAACGTTTTCCAGGAAGCTATGAAACAGAGCTATCTGAGCTATCAGAGCTATCTGAGCCTGGCCCACAGTGGGAAAGAGAGAGAAACAATTTGGTGTTTTCAGATTCCTTAAAATCTTGACTTAATATTGACTTAGTGAGCTTTCAAACAAGAATATCTGCCAAAGGCAATACTCAATACTACATATAGCTAAACACTGCAAAACCAACTAATTCTTAGTTTCCTCTCATTTATAGTGTTTTGATCCTAAATCTAACTGTGTTTTCAGAGTCTGTTCACCCAGGCTGCGTAACTACATTTGTCAGGAAACCAGGCAGGGAGACAGAGCTACAGGTGTGCACATACCCCCAAGCCACGCCATGTAAGGAGCAAATGAACTAAATGCACTATATGAAGCCACATAAAAAGGCCCCTGCTGCTTGATGTTCTCAGGCTCAGAACTTTCTAGGAGTATGTATTTATAGTCTTACATTTATAGGCCTGTATTATGCATTTCACCAGAGAGGCATTTAATGAGAGGTAACAAGAAAGCTCCTTTATATTTATTTCCTGCAAATATTTAAGAAATTTGTGATCTGCTGCCTGTGAAATCTAAAATTATCATGACTTTGGAAATGTTACTGGGTTCTGGGTGATAAAACATTAACAAAGAATCAATATGCACTGGGAAAATAAAGATGACGCCAGTCGAAGAGGTCATCATTAACTTGATGTGTACTGGAAATGGTGCTCTCATTGTTTCTCCAGAAAATAACATTTGATATTATTTTAATAATAACTATTGGTATGTGGGATGACTAGGAAGAGATCACTTTTCTGACACTGCCCTATTTCAAAAAAGCTTGTCCTTTGCTACCAACAAAATGCATCAGCATCTTTTGAGAAAAGCCCAAAACAGAAACAAATTGATCAAAAACCAGCAATGTCTTAATACTCTTCAATAAAAATGAACTCTGACTCTTAGAGACAACTGGGATTGTCTCAGTCCAAACTTCCCAACATATACATGTGGTGTTTGCTTGTGTCATAATCAGCAGCAGCTATCACTCTTAGATTAAAACTTCTGGAAATTAGAGAGAATATGAAAAGGAAGACAATAATCTAGCTGTTTTTTTCACTATAAAGGTAGCCATTTGCTATATTTTAGCAGTCATCTAAAATATTAAATACAGCTGTTCTTCTTATATCCAAAATATACATTAAATATAATAGACCTGGGCATCTCTAAACCAACCAAACAAAACTGGGTATAATGGGAAAATTCTCAGAAGAGAGGAGGCACTACAACTGTGTCAAGTGACAAATGATGTAGTCCTTAAAGATGGAAAGCATTCTTATAACTGTGCAGTTACAAGCAAATCCAACAATAATAATGGCTCCAAATAATTTGTCTTGGGGGTGGACATCTCACAAAATGGTGTGTGAACAAGTCAGCCAAGGCACACCTAAACAATGAAGACCACCAACCATCCAAGGTACTTCTGTACTATCCCAAGTAGAATGCCACATTGAACACAATGGAGAGAACCACTCAAGTTGTTTCAGGTAGATAAAAATTTTCCTGAAATCATGTTTCTTTCAGTTACAATATGCAAAATCTTGTCCCTTACACTTAGAGTCATGTGTGCCCCTAATTTTCATTAATTGTTTATATTGATTTAGATAGGTCAAAACTGTAAGAGCAGGAACAAAGACATGTCTTGGTGGGGAGTCCTCTACATATTACCTCTCAAATAATTTGACATGTTCTCATATCTAAATCTTTAAATTCCGCCTCAAAGCACAGAACATTAGGAAGCTAGGAGTTTTGGTTCCTTGCTCTGGGATCATAATGCCCCAGTGGGAGGCTGAAGGACAAAGACATCACAGCAGTTAAAAAGACCCTGCACAAATCCATGAGGACAGTTGAGGTGCTTACCCTCTGTTTAAAAGCTTTTACACAGACAGGAGAAGATGCTTAATCTTGGACAGCATATACTGTGATTTTATGCTTTCACTGCAGACCACACAGATCATTAGTTCAATGTCATATAAATCTTCCAAACTCCCATTTTTTAAGTGTTCTTCAAATCTCCCTTCATTCACCAAGAGCAAAAGGCCACCCTCAGGATGTGATATTTAAAAATTCACCTTAGAAACCTGCACAGCTCGTTCCCAAGGGGACAGTCCCATCCCTTGTTACTCTTTCAGCTATGCATTACAGCCCCTTTTTTGGCCTTGGATCTTTGAAATTATTTCAAGAAGAAAATTTGCAAAAGCCTATTTACTTTGAGGGAGGACAGAAGGAAGGGATACTTTTCTGCCCATTTAGCCTCCAAACCAACTGAGTGCTGGTGTGATGAATGCAGAAAGGTGGGAGGGTGCACTGGGAGGATAGGAACACAGTCACACATCCAAGTAAGATTAGTCACTACACCAATGCACCAAAAGCATCAAACTACAGCTTTTTGTAGCATGACAGCCTCTGAATGAGAAATTACACAGAAGAAACCTGAAAGATTAATGAGAAATAAATCCCACTGATTTTCCAACCATGTCTTTAGTAGAACCCTCTAATACTCTGGATAACATTTTGGAAAAAATTACCATATCAATTTGCTCAAAACCAAGGAAGAAAAAGTCTGAAGTTCATTCCACACATCCATCAAAGCTATTTTAACCCCAGATGGCTCTCTGTATCAAATTATCTGCTTCTTTTTTTCTAAAGTTTTATTTGTTTTACCATGATTGTTTCAATATTTTATTTCCACAGGAATTAATTTTTAACTGTAATACAATCCAGCCTGTTGCAGAGCGATTGCTCTAGGTGTAGTTGTTTTCCTGGCATGCTACACAATGTGTTTGGCTCTGACCAAACATGAAGTGTCAGAACCTTTGCCTGCAGGCACCAAGAGGAGCTGGTGCTGCAGCTGATAACCCCTTTCAGGAAAGGTATTTGTCCTCAGCCAGCGCTTTGAAATTTAGGAGAAGAACACACTTCTGCTTACATACTGGTGAGAGCCTTTTGTGGTGATGGATGCAGCTCAAGGCTTCTTCATGCAGGAGTTGCTGTCATGTAGCTTCAGTGTTTCCCTTAGCAGCCCCCTGCTTTGCGTGTGGTACCCACCTTCATATAACCCCAAGGCTCCTCCTATAGCCCTCTTCTGATGATATATTGTGCCTATACATATGTGTTCTCTAAGTTTCACCTAATCCCAAATTTCTGCTTTCTTTCTTCCATATCTCCTATTCCTTACAGCTTATGTGGCCCTGCATCAGAGCTTTTTTCTAATCTAAGCATTGCTAATGTTCCCAACCCAGCTTCCATCCTCAAACTCTTTCCCTGGAGCTCTATTTCAGCTTTCAGAAGGGAGTTTTGTTGATTTTCCCTCTGCCAATAGCAACATCCAGTCTTCTGAGAACTAGCTCTCTTATTTCAATGGACTTCCTCAAATCTAGGATTGTGGATTCCATAGGTCCTAGTTCCTACTATTTTTGTTAAACCCTTTCGAGGAACTGATATTCTTTTACAATTACTTTCTTACCAATGAAGTCCTTCCTTCATGCTTGTATCTACCTTAAAAATACCCAAATTCACAATTGTGTTATTTGCTGAGGCTCATTTTTTTAGCAACAGAATGTTTATCTGCTTTAACTAATAAATATGAGAGGAAGCCTTTGCTACTCATTTGAAGGTACTTTCTCACTAACCTGAGTTGGAACACAGTTCCAAGACTGGCCTTACAGCTGCCTTTCAGACACTTTACCTTTTTCCCTTCATGATGGTTCCCAGAGTACAGGTATTAAAGGAGACAGTTCAATGACTCTTTCTGCTTCTTCATGGAAAAAACCAGATTACAATCCCAAGCTTTTTTCCCCCTGACAATGTCTAAGAGAATGTCTGAAAACTTCTTGGGAACTGAAATGAGAATTTTCCAGCATTAGAGACTGTGGGAAAGGATTATCCGCAGTGAGGTTGCTTTAAATCCTGTGTCATTCTAAAAGCTCCTATTTCTATTCTTTGTTCTTATTTCTGTTTCAAAGTCCTTTGGATGTGCACTCCTTTGGGGTCAAGCACATATCCCCTGAGAAATCTGGGGGTGGAAAGACAAAAAAACTTCAGGAAATCTCTTACTTAGACGGTATTTATCATTGTTGAACTCAAGTATTTCTCCAGAGAGAAGAAAATGAAGCATTTTGGAAATATGTTCCTCTTCTGCCACTGTTTATGTTGCAGTTAAAAGCTTTCTATCCACGTCTGCTAGAACAGTGACCAAGTAGTATCTTCTCAAGTGAAGTGACACTTCAGAAAGTGTGCTTTGGTCTGCAGCTGCCATTCTTTCATGTAGCAGTAAATACACATCAGGCTTCTCAGAAAACACAAGAATACCAAGCACAACTTTTAAAAATTTGTTTCTTTTGCTTCACAATTTATTTGTAACCAGGTGGTCTTCTCTTACTGTTTGGCTCTTTCTGACTGACTTTTGGAGAAATGCCATTATTAATTTCACTTGCTTGGATAAGGTTTAAACCAAGTTCTTGTCCATGCTACTAAATATTTACACCATTCTGAAACTTCTCTTGAAAACCACAAGAAACATTTTTAGACAAAGCCCTTGCAGTTCCAAATTGTCTTGGATGGAGGCCAGATACATACATTTTCTTCTGAGTTAGATCTTCGGTGGATTACCCAGAACTTGAGAGTCCTTCTTTTAAAGATTTAAAACTCCTAATAAAATATTCAGTCACCTTAAGGTACTATCAGCTATTCTCTGGTGCTTCTTTGAAGCAAATTAGGCATTTAGAATTCCATATGTGCAGTGTAACCTCTCAAAAATACCATAATCTAAAGCCTGGGATAATCTATATTGTTGTGAAAACATTGGAAGAGACACTTAAGAGCTCAAAGAAAGGTAAGATACCTTAAAGAACACAAGACCTATTATGCAGTTCATACTAAAGGAAGGTCTGGTTATACCTAGAGACACCATCCTACATGTTCCCATTACACATTCATGCAGCTAACACTACAAAAAAACAAACAAACAAAGAGAAGTTATGTCTTAAAAGGGGGTGGAAGGAAGACCTGTAAAACTACAAATGAGTGAGCCTTCCCTCTGTGCTTGGGAAGATCATGGAGCAGGTCTTCATGGAAGCAGTGTTAAGGCATATGCCAAACAAGAAGGTGATCCTAGCATGGCTTCACTAAAGGAAAATTGTGCCTGTCTACTCTGGTGGCATTTTATGAGGAATGACTGCAGCACTCTACAAGGTCAGCATATAAAGAAATGTCATCTACCTGGACTTTTGTAAAACCTTCAAGATGGTCCTACATGGCATCCTTCTCTCTAGACTGGAGTGACGTGGACTTGACAAACGGGCTATACAGTGGACAGAGAATTGGTTGAATGGATGCAGCCAGAGAACTGGGGACAATGGCTCTATGTTCAGGTGGAGGCAGATAAGTGGTGTCCCTCAGGGCTCTGTCCTGGGAAAGGTGCCCCTCAATATCTTCATCAGTGACACAGACAGTGGTATCAAGTGTATTCTCAGTGAGTTTGCAGATTGCACCAAGCTGAGTGGTGCAGTTGGCACAACAGGAGTATGGGATGCCATCCAGAGGGATCTGGACAAGCTTGAGAAGTGGGTCCGTATGAACCTCATAAAGCTGAACAAGTCCTAGTGCAAGGTCCTGCATCTGAGTCAGGGAAATCCCAGACATGAACACAGNGATCTTCTAGTAATTAAAGGAGCCTTACAATAAAAAGGAGAGAAGTTTTTGCACAGGCATGCAGGGATAAGACAAGGGGAGGGTTTTAAACTAGAAGAGGAGAGATTTAGATTAGATGCTAGAGAGAAATTCTTTACTCAGAGTGTAATGAGGCACTGGAACTGGTCACCTGGAGTTGTGGCTGCCGCATACCTGCAAGTGTTCCAGGCCACGTTGTAGCAACCTGGTCTAGGGGAAGGTGTCACTACCCTTGCTAGGGAGGTTGGAATTAGAGGATCTTCCTTTGAAATGGAAGCTCCCTNACAGCAGCCCTGATGAGAAGGACTTGGGGGTTCTCATGGATGAAAAGCTGGACATGAGCTGACAATGTGCACTCATATCCCAGAAAGCCAACTGCATCCTGGACTGCTTCCAAAGAGGCTAAGGGAGGTGATTTTCCCCCGCTACTTTGCCCTCATGAGATACCACCTGGAGTACTGCATGCAGGTCTGGGGTCCTCAGTCTGAAAAAGACAGAGACCTGTTAGAGTGAGTCCAGAGGAGGTCAAAAAGCATGGTCAGAGGGATGGAGCACCTCTCCTGTAAGGAAAGGCTGAGGGCATTGGGGTTGTTCAGCCTGGAGAAGAGGAGAGGAGAGGAGA
>VXBQ01006556.1:493573-548941 GCA_013400175.1 Phainopepla nitens
AATAAAAAGGAGAGAAGTTTTTGCACAGGCATGCAGGGATAAGACAAGGGGAGGGTTTTAAACTAGAAGAGGAGAGATTTAGATTAGATGCTAGAGAGAAATTCTTTACTCAGAGTGTAATGAGGCACTGGAACTGGTCACCTGGAGTTGTGGATGCCGCATCCCTGCAAGTGTTCCAGGCCACGTTGTAGCAACCTGGTCTAGGGGAAGGTGTCACTACCCTTGCTAGGGAGGTTGGAATTAGAGGATCTTCCTTTGAAATGGAAGCTCCCTTCCATTTCAATGCAAATCAGTCTATGACTCCATGATTACCTGCCCAAATATCTACAAGAAATTATATTATAAACAGAAATTTTCTTTGTTCCTGAATGCCTTAATTAATGGGGTTTGTAGGAATTCATGATTTGTTTTTCAAACAAAAATGTCCCTGTTCTTTCTTCTTTCTCTGCCTTGTTTTCATTCTTCTCCTTATTCACTCCACATAAAGCTGTCCCATGAAATGGTTGCACGGATTTTTGCCATTTAGGTGGAACAAATATAAAGTGATTGCAATTTATTTGTTCAGCTCACCTCCACTAACGGGTTCTTTGATTTTCTGGAGCTCTTTGTATTCTCAATCAGTAATATTACGTACTGCTTAGTACATGCAGCAAAGTCCCAATTAAATGATTGCATATTGTCAATCACTTCTCCACAGGTCTCCTTGGTCAGCACACACCCAGCAGTGTGTCTGAGTGGACGTGCTGCCACCAATGGCTTCAAGCTGATGCCTACCATGCACATGAACCAAAACACAGAAATTAACCCAAAGGATTGTGGAGGGGCAGCAGGCCAGCTCAACTTGAACTTTGCTTTGCTTTTTATGAATCTGACTCTGATTACCACCCAAAGTCTTCTAATCTCCTCTGTGTTTCAAAGTTTCATGTTTGTCCATTTGGGAATATCTTATACAGATGATCAGAATTACCCATCAGATTCCAGAGAACATTGAAAAGATCCCAAAAGAGGCTGCTTAAAAAGCAGGGATTTTCTTGCTTTTTTTTTACTTCTGAAGACAGCTTTAAAACACATTCTCATCATTAATGAGATCTTTTCAGAATGATTTTTTTTTTTCTGGACTAAGGAAGGAAAATTCAATCTTTTTGCCAGAAACCAGTGATGATTACCAGGGACTAAACACATCAGTGTGCCCAATGCAACTGCTGCATCAGCTTTTGCTAAGATGGACATAACTTCAGTGGCAAGAGAAAAACTCAGGCAATCTCCACTACATTTCTTCTCAACCAAGCCCTAATTGTCAAATATCTTTTAGAAAGCATTCTCACTTAATGGACCATTTTGAGGAAAGATTAATACTTCTCCCTTTCTGCTTATGTTACTGGATCTAAAGCACTGGGTTCACTGTGTAGACTGGAAGTTGTCAAGGGGGAGAACTGTTCAACCTTTGCTCAGTAGCAACTATAAATCTCTGCACAAATGAGTAATTGAATGTTTCAAAAGTCTCCTCTTCAAAGCTATTTCAAGATAGATTTGGCAACCAATCGTAACAGAAATAGCAGGATCATCCTAAAGATCTTGAGAAGGACTTCTAGTGATACCACTTGTCTGGTAAAAGAAATAAGTTTGTCATCAAAAGGAAGATTTTTATGGACATTGGTTCTAGACATTTTTCTATTTCTGTCATACTCAGACATCTGTTGGTAACATCCATTCACAGATCAAGTCTGATAGAACACCACAGCTAAGAAATCTTACTCTTCCCATTTACTCTTGTGATACTGCACAAACCTTCAGAGACAACTTCAATTAAGAGCATGTCCAACACAATTTAGAAGAGCTGAGATAATCTATGCTTGATGAAATGATCACACAGTGGACCAGTTCCTTTGTTTGAAAGTCGTTCAGAACAGACTGCCTCAAGCTCTGCCCCTTTATGTATTATTCACCTTCTTAAACTCAGGAATGGGAAAACATGTCAGCTGTCCTTCCAAGACACTTCTAAGGTTCTTATTTCTAGATGAAATAGCACAAAGTACAGTCTCAGAGTATTATTTGATTGTGCTTAGACAACAACTTGGCAGGACACAACTGATGACTTCTTGGGATTAAACACATACATGGGAAACTGCAGACTACAATGGATTCTTGTTAACATGTCTGTGCTTGAGGGGAAACCACCAGAGTACTTAAGTCCACCATAAATATTGCCCCATCAGGCATTCATAGAGGGAAATTTAAATTTGAGTACCAAGATTCTTTCTGTACTTGGAAATATGGAGCATTAGATTAATCTAACAGCCAAACTTCTTGTTTTTTCTCAAACTTTCTAAATCCACATGTGCACAGATAGCATTCAGGAGCTTGTGACTGAAAGGCGAACATTTTGCAATGTGTTGGTTGTCGAAGACAGCAGTGGGACATGATGATCTTAAGGGTCTTTTCCAACCTAAACAAGACTAGGATTCTGTGAATGCAGGCTTTCAGGTAAATTCATCACTAAACTTCTCTGGAGAGCACTTAAAACAATCATCAGTTTTAGGAAGACATTTGCATCCACCCTGTTCTAAACCAGATGCTGATTAGCCAGAAATGAACTATCTGCTCTCTCATACAGCAATATGTTAGATGGGAATATACATGAATACAAATCCCAAGTAAAATTGGAAGCTGTGAGAATGACTTTTACCCTAGTGAACTTTATGAAAAGGAAGCGACATATTTTCCAAGTGTTTAAGATTCAGTTTTTACCGGCAGTGGATGAAGTCAGGAACAGGATTATGCTGGCTAAAAGATGCTGCATCAAGGTTCATGCAAATTTCCACATTGTCTCCAGCCATGATTCGTACTGCAGCTTTATTTTCATCCTCAAATGTCTGCCTTTGCAAGGATGCACACAGAAGCAGCATGAAGTCATCTAGGAGAAAGTAGTGATTGCAAGGAAAAATTCAGTCATCAACATAGGTGTAAGGAGAGTTGTGATATATTATAATGCAGTTACCAGACTCTTTTCCCACACTTTGAACCTCCAATACTGAGTGGTTTTCAACACATTTGACTTTGAATTGAAATTTATTGATGTTTTTAGGTTTTTTACCTGCCATTGTCTATGACTTCTATAGAGAAATAAATGAGAAAAGGGGAAATATTCATACATTTTTATGTCAAATTATTAAAACAGAGATACAGGAAAAGCAGATTCAAAAGTTACTAACTCTGTGAATTTTCCTACTACATTCAAAGCCACACTTAGTATTCAATCACCAAAAAAATCTGTCATCTTACTACTGAAGTGTAAATAAAAGGCTGGCTTCAAATTCCACTGTACAGATGATTTAAGCAAAGGACATATAAACACTTCATAACTATATGCTAAAATACTTACACACAAGGAAGACAGGGTTTGGTCTCACAATAAAGTCTGGAAAGTATAACCACTTTATGATGTTGGAGTTGAAGTTGGCATTGCCACTTCTCCATGGATAGTCTGTGTGGCAGAAGCATGCAAAAATTCAGTCAGTATTTCATAACAATTACTTAATCCTTTTCTTCAGAATACTTACCATTTTCCCAGCATTTTTCTATAAAATTAAGTAGCAGTAATTTTACATAAAGTGTGTCCTTACCTTTACATGGAGCAGGTGGGATGCCAATGCAAAGGAAGTACTGGAATGTAATGATGCATGCTAGAAAACAGCAATATTTTGGCCAGATCTCTGCAATAGCTTTTCTCCTACGTCGATACAATACAGCAATCAGCCAGAAGGCATGAATCATTGCATAAAAATCCATCCTTTGGCCAATTACATTCACTGACAGAAGAAAACAGGTCTGGAAGCGAAGTAAAGAAACATAACTTTTACAGCCTCATGGCTAGTCAATACAGCAATAACAACAACAACAACAACAACAGCAACAACCACCACCAATAATAATAATAATAATAATAATAATAATAATAATAATAATAATAATAATAATAATAATAATAATAATAATAATAATAATAATAATTTGGATCCTGACAGAATGCTTGGAAGTGGCTGTGTCTGACTGCAGGAACTCTGTGCAAATCAACATGCTCCAACAGCAACCTCCACCACTCCACCCAAACACCCAATTTTTTCATACTTTTCTATCTAGAGCAGGTTTCCATTATGTGATATCTAAAGATACAGGAAGGAAAGAGCCTTGTCAAAATAGCTGGTATATGAAGTATTTAATTGTTGTCAAGCAAAGAACTTTATTACGCAGAATTGTATTACACAGCCACACATTTTGGTAGGATGCACAGATGTGGAAAAGAAGAAGAACTATTAAGATTGGTAACAACTAAAATGTATTCTCATGTAGGAAACGGACAAGGCATTTAGACCATACAGGTTCTATCAGTGATAGAGATATCCAGTCAATTCCTGCAAGACAGCTTTAGTTCTCCATTATTCTTAAGGTTCTGCATTCCATCATTTCTGTTCTCTGGCTTCACTGAAAGCAGTCCCTTCACTCAGTTCCACGAAACATGTTTTGAAACCTTGTGAAAACTTCATTTATTCAGCACACCATGCTATTTTGGTTTTCTCTCTCCCCAGCTTAGAATGATCTTAAAATTATTTCCAAAGGGAAATAGCTTGCTGGGTTTTTTTAATTTTCATTCATTCTTAATCCTCAGATGGCTGCGAACAGTTTACTCCATTAATCAAAGTGGTGGTAGTGTTTAACTGACAGGTCAAGAGCATCATTATGATTAAATTTAGGATGCATTACTCTGGGAGTTTCCTCCTTCAGATAGGCATAGGAAATTGTGAAAAATCACTATTTATGGAAAGGTTTTTTGAAAGTACATTTCATGTGCACATGAACAAACAGACAAGGTAAGGGAACAGAGATGACTAATGTGAATGATGACTAATAAGCCTCTCAATGTCAAACACAGCCCAAGTTGCTATTCAAAAATAGCACATTTAAAAGGTTTGGAATGATAATATAAAGACAAGTAATACATATTTACCTCCAAACCAAACTTGTAGAAGAAGTAGTTTATGAAATACTTGACACAGTTTACAAGTCCATCATCCAGATGTGCTCTTGTAATATCATGGAAAATGGTTTTAGTCACAGGTGCGGTGAGGTTATTTCGACATCTGTAATATTCTTGGTGACGGTAGATTGTAACTTCAAAAGCCAGAATAGCCAGCATCAGTAAGTTATTCTATGGCAGAAACAATTAGGAGAATATCAAATGAAAGCCAAAAGCACAAGAAGCTATAAAATTTTCTGATAAGCATAAACCCATTAATACTCAAATTGATGTTATCACTGAGGACTTCTGCACTCCAGAATGCACTGGCACCCAGCTACTATGTTTGAAACAAATTGAGGTTCACACCAATTCTTGGATTTTAATGAATCATACAGACATCCAGAGGATACATATAAAGACATTAATTAAAAAATACTTTAATAAAAACTAGTTGTGGAAATGAAGGGAAGGAAAAAGGCATTGATCCATCCATGGACCCACTCATATTTCATAGCTTAAGTATCATGTTTTGTTTTGAAGCAGACAGAACATACAAACATTCACAAAAGTCATCTGCAGAGGTTTAGCTGTCAAGCACTAACTTTCCAAAACAAGGATGTTGGGTAGAGCAAATTTAACCTGGGCGTTCTTTCCCATGAACTCTCAGTCTTCTCTCAGGCACAGCTCCTTCTGTCCCAAAGCCAGATACACTAGGATGCAGTCAAGAGTGGCTATGAATTGATTTTTTATGTATCTCATGAGGGAGATCTGCCCTATGCTTAATAGAAGATAGGTACTAACTAACTCCAAAAGCTGGTTAAAGAGACCAGCTCAGAAAAAGTCCCTTAAGGAAGTCATAACTGAAGCAGAAGTGGCAATCTCTAGATCTCCATTCTTTGAGAAATATTTGGGACAAGAATCTTCTGAAACAGTTGCCACTGGGATTTTTATATTTTCTGACAACCTTAGACTGTGTATACAGAATGCTGGAGATGCTTCAAAATAATAAGAGATATGGTTTTCCCCAGGACTTGGCACATTTTCACTGTGAATAAATTCTTCAATCAAGACAGGAATAATAAAATATTGCTCACAGGCATCAACCAAAACCAAGAAGAAAAACAAAAGCCATCTATTTACTAGTATTTGAATGAATGATTCTCTTAACTCATTATATTTTCTAAACTGTAGGTAAGGAATAAGCACTTAAAAAAATTAACTTATAGCACACACTGTAATTCAGGGCAATTACTCCAATTAGACCCATCAGTCCTTTGGTACCTGAAAGCCATGTATCTCTTAATTACTTAGAGTTCTTAAATATCATATTTCTTAAAGAGCTTTTAACAGATGGTAGAGTCCAAAAGTGATAATTCTACATGAAAGAATAACTTAATCAGTACTGAACCCCTTCTGGAAATATTCTGTGTAACAGATGTGGTTTTCTGCTGCCTCTTTCTCTCTGTAATTCTCTATTATCAATGGTTTGCATTGCATTTTTTTTTTGTGTGTGACAAATTATTTATTTCAAAGACAATGCTACTTTCATCACAAGTAAGAAAATATCTGAATACAGATAACAAAGAAGTTACCCTTAAGTACACAAGAAGGGGAATAGACTTTCTCAATCCAACCCACTCTGCAGGATCCACTGGCCCACTGTAGAGCACTGAGGTTTTCAGTTCTTCTAAATTGACCTTAGTTTCATTCTCTCCAGGCTAAAAAGAAAATGCAACAGTTATAAAACTTGACTTTAAGACTGCTTGGGAAGGGTATGATAATCAACAATAATACATCAGGTGAACGGTTACTTTTCTACTTGATATACTTCCTTTTGCTCTCTTTCACTGAAGAAGACAGCAGTCAAATCTTTTTAATATGCATTTGTACTCACCAATGTACAGTTACTGGAAAAATTCTTGGGATCAATAGATGTGAGCTGGTACAACATTTTGCAGACAATAATCACACATGTCCAAACAGTGCAGATACTTGATGCCAGTGGGCGAAACTGAGCATATGGCAAAGCAAGAGCCCAGGCAATTAAAAACACAAAGTTAAACAGAGACACCTGAAAACACAAAAACAGTACACAAATTACACGGAGCAACAAAAGAACTGAGAAAGTTTGACCTTTTCCACTGCAGGCAAAAAGAAAAAAAAAAAAACTCATTCAAACAATGGGACCTGCAGAAACTTCAAGGAAAATACTGAAACAAAAAATTTCAACAATACCCACAACACAGACATGAAATAATAAGTGAAGAAGGAAAAACTTTACAGTTAGTTTAGGAAGAAATTTACCACCTACAAATTATTAATGCTCTAAGTTTAGATTAATTCAAGCTTTAGATTAGATCCACAAAACTCCGTATCTTCCTTATCAACAGATGTGAAATACAAAGGACCACATGCAGCTTCTGCTGCTTTAGTACATATGAAACAAAGAAGAGATGGCACAGATCTCATTCTCTTGAATTCTCCCCCACAAAAAAAAAAAAAAAGTGAGAAAAGGGATTTTTTTTTTTTTAGTGAATCCTGTCTTGCTACCCTGCTCAAGAGATGGTTATGTCACATAGAGAACTCACATTGCCCACACCAAAAGCACAGCTAAAAGTGTGCTCCCTTTTTCTTCAGGCACAGTTCCACATTCTTGTTTCTTAAGCACCAGACCAAGTCCTTTTCTACACCTTCCATCCTTGGAGGGTGCCCACAGACAGTTTGAGGAGGAGAGGGGCTATGTCTCTTAAATCCAAAGAATTGGACAAATAAAATTTTAATATCTGGAGAAAAGGCGGGGGCTGAGACTCTTGAAACAGAGAGAATGTGGAAGATGTCAAGGCAGGTTCCCTGCAGGTGAACAAACCCAGCTGGATCCCACAATTTCAGTGAAGTCTGACAGGAGGAAGCCCTCTCCCTACACCTGGGTGTGTAACCACATGGCAGATGCTGACAGGCCTCCATGGTGTGTAAGAGTCTGGCAGTGGGTGTTTACTTGCCTCTTTCACTGTGACCCAGATGATGTAAGAGGAAACAATTTTGATGATGTGCAGCTCCAACAGCCACCACACGAAGACTTGCATCTTGTGAAAATACTCCAGGAATTTCAAAAACAGCACTGTAAGGCGATCGATCACCAGATGCCACTTGTTCCTTAAGTCTGCAGGAATGTTCAACCAGAATCATTGTAAGGACAAAAACAGAAGGTCTCTGTGACATGGAATTCTCCACTAGACAACAACGAGCTTTCTGCTTCTCTTCTAAGCCTTAGAGTATGACAAGATGAAGGATAAAGGTACAGCTCAGTGGTTAACTAACTAAAAATGCAGTTGAAGCCCACTTAGCTGGGGTGCTTTCCCTTCTGACCTGCATTCCCTGGAAGGATTCCACACATCAAAAGTGGCAGTGGTGGCCTCCCTTGCCAATTTCCCTTTTATTCCTCTCATCAGAGCTCTTTTTGGACTTTTGTCCTCCAGTATTCTTGGACCTAAGCTTAGAGATCTCACTCAGAAGCTAATTCCAGCCCTGGTCCTTTTCCAGCTTAGAAAAATAATTTTTTTTTTTTTGATGCTTGGAAGCTATGGACCCAGCCTGCTTTCAGAAAGCACAGAATACTAGTGCTACTACACAGAAAGCTTTTCAGCCAGATTGGAAGAAATCCATGCACACTAGGACTTGGATTCCTGTCACAAGGGTTTAGACAATTGTACTATAGACATCTTCTGATGTCAGAGCTATTTAAACTGCCTTGAAAACAGCACAGCCTCTTAGATTGTGACCTGTGCCTTCACAGGACATCTAAATCAAGAAAGGCAAACTGTAGCCCAGCCAAATATTTCCCTTGGCTGAAAAAGCTTTATCAAGAGGAGATCATGAAGTTGGGTGAAAGTATCCCTTCACATGGGTGTTTGGCTAAAAAAGCCATCCTCCCAAATAGTACTCCAGTGAGCGAGCTTGTGGCATCACCTGTTACACTTGACTGTACATGACAAGACATTTGCTGAACAGTGCTCTCTAAGTGATGACTTTGCTTGTGGGCTGGCTGTAAAACTGTTTCATCTGGCTGGCACCTATTAGTAAAGTCTTCACACTGTATTCAGGGTTTCAGAAGCATTTTGGAGATTAGGAGGGATTTTGCATGCTGTGAGAACATTCTTTATATCAGAGATGGAAACATTTGCAAGCAATACCAAAGCACATCACTATCTAAGCTGGTAAAAATGCAAAGGAGTTACCACCTTCTTTATGAAATTATTTCAAATTATCACTTTATTTTATATGTAAAGCACACCAAGATGGTTACTCCATGCATATTTGTGTGAAGAACACATGCATATTTGTGTGAAAAAGCAGACTTCTGGAACACCTCCCAACTAAATTCCTTTTTTTTTCCTCTGCCTTTTTTCTCCAAACACAACTTAGAAAATCCTAATAATAATGCTGAGTGATGTGAATTNGGCCTGACTGCATCCACTGAAACATTGTACAACACTCTGTAGTGAAGTCTGCACGTATTTAATGTCAAAGCTCTGGCCACATGGCTGTGTAAAAATGGTATAACTCCAGAAGAAATAAATGCCATGTGCAGCTTAAAGATGGATCCCCTTGTGCTATTTCCAAGCAACATCAGCTGCAGCTCACCACTTCCCTGCTTGCACGTGTCACTGCACAGAGTAATGTCCAGAAGCTGGCCTCTGTCCCAAAGCCCTTCCAACAAGCTGGAATGGCTGGAGTGCACCAGACCCCTCACAGACTGTATGAAAGCTGGCCAATAAAGGTTCCCGNAACACAACTTAGAAAATCCTAATAATAATGCTGAGTGATGTGAATTCTGTAAGCACATAATTAAACTTGCGAAATTAATTAAGCTACAGAACTGTAATCCTAGGTGTGTTTTTATAAGCACAAGGAGAGTATTTAAGAGAAGTCTTTACAGAGTTAGATGTTCTCACTCATTCTTTCATTGCATTTGTTTTCATTTGCAGTGTTGCATCATGCAAGATGTATCCAGGCAGTGCCAGTTAAGTGGAGCAGGCAGATAAGGTGCTCTGTCTAGCATGGCCAGGCAATAAACATAAAATAAAATGAAGTAAAATGAAGTAAAATGAAGTAAAATGAAGTAAAAATAAAATAAAATAAAATAAAATAAAATAAAATAAAATAAAATAAAATAAAATAAAATGCCCATGCCAATTCCCTTTCCTTTAGAACTGAAAAACAGAATACTAGATTAATCAAAATGTATGTTCTGATAAATTGGAGAATAAAACTGGTATAAATAGGACAGCACCTTGCAAGTAAACATTTTTANAAAAATGGTATAACTCCAGAAGAAATAAATGCCATGTGCAGCTTAAAGATGGAACCCCTTGGGCTATTTCCAAGCAACATCAGCTGCAGCTCACCACTTCCCTGCTTGCACGTGTCACTGCACAGAGTAATGTCCAGAAGCTGGCCTCTGTCCCAAAGCCCTTCCAACAAGCTGGAATGGCTGGAGTGCACCAGACCCCTCACAGACTGTATGAAAGCTGGCCAATAAAGGTTCCCGTGGCCCATGACCACCTCTGTGATGACAGCTGTTCCAGCCAGGAAAGGTAAGTTGCTCCAGCTGAGGTTCAAGCCCTGGACCAGGGAAGTGGTGGAGTCACCATCCCTGGAGGTACTTAAAAGATCTATAGGTGTGGCATTTAGGGACATGGTTTAGTGGTGGATATGGCAGTGCTGGTTAATGATTGGACTTAAAGATCTTCAGGAGCCTTTTCCAACCTAAATGATTCCCTGATTCCCTAATTCCCTAGGGCTGCTAAGCCTGATGTGCTGCTATTTTGCCTTTACAAAGATCCACTCCCTATTTAGGTGTCACAGTCCTGTGAATATCGGCATGAGTAACTAAATTTGTAGTAAGGCCCTTTCCAAAGAATACAGCTTCCTGGGGTGTTAAATGCTCTTTCCTGGTTTCACTTTTGGCTCATATTACAAATTGAATTATGGTAATAACTCATTTTAGCAGTTCATATTTACAATATCAAGGATGACACTATAAGCCATACCCATGTCTGCCCTTAAGCTTTTTTATGTTCATCTGGCATCAGTTACACATTCCATATTCAGAAGTGAAAAATATGACAGTAATGTGCACATAAATAATGAAGCAAAGCCATTGGGACTTCTGGGGAGGAGTGCCTTGAAAGCATGCAGTATCAGATATTAAATATGTATGTGTATTGTTTTCTTTGTTGTAAGGAGATTTCCCTCTAAAGTATTTAGGATTTGGGGTAGCCTTCAAATAACCTAACCCAGATCACATGAAGAAATGGGCACTGGGTTTCTGCAGGTTTCTTCCTCTCAGCATCCTACAGTACAATATTTCCCAAGAAGAGCCTGTAGCCTGTTGAATAATTGACAAGTAGCCATCTGCTCAGTTCAGGCTCTTTGACACAGACTGCATGTGAAACTAGAAGGAAAAAAAAGGTGATTGAAGTTAACAGGGATGACCAATAACAAACCACCTGTTGACACTATTAATTAAGACTGAGGAAGGAAAAATTTGCATTCTGCAGAGCTTACCTGTAGTTTCTTCTTCCTCTGATTCATTGTCTTCATTATCATCATCATCATCATCTTCTTCTTCTTCTTCTTTATCCTCATCCTCCTTCTCCTCTTCTTCTTTTCCTTTTTTGACCCTCCCTTTCCCTCCCTCCCCCTCTGGCTCTTCCATTCTTTTCTCACCAGCCTCTTCCAGCATTTTATCCTCTTCTTTTTCTCTGCTGGCTGTTAAATTCATCATAGTTATGTCAGGCAGGCTTCCATCTTGGTGCACCAGTCTGTTGGTAAACAGTAGCATGTCAACAAACTGAGGAGTAATCACATCGAAGTCTTTTTCTTTTTCAAACTGTATAATTAGAAAAAAATAAACTGTTCATGGAAAATGCCTTAGAAGTAGAAAAGTTAACTATTCTGGTACTCTCTCCAAACACACACTGAAAATTGAGTCGCTGGAATGTATTAGTAACTACTTCTCACTCAGATACTAATGGTTAGTTAGTAATGAGTGGTATTGACACTTAAACTTGACATTTTCCCCACTGGAGAAAATGGTCAGAGTTTAAGATGTAGAAGCATGAAATGACATTATTTAAGAGGAAACATTTCATGACTTCACAGGGGACTTACTCATTTTGGTGGTTTGGTATTTTTTTCTTGAGGCTGCTCAAAGTAATTGGAACAGAAAGAAAAAGGGAGATGAGAACAGAGGGGTTACAGAAGAAGGTCATTGACAAATACGTCATGCTACATCACAAGTCATAAAGCATTCTCCTACTCCATCTGCGGAAGCCTTCTGATGCCAAGAGCATGCCATCATGACATTCATGGGGTGCTTCTATAAAGAAACATGGGTTTGCAGCACAGATGGGAAGGGGGCAACCTATTTACACCAGTGCTAAACGCAGTCAGTGCTGTACCATGCTCTGACTGATGCAGCTGAACCATCACAAGTATCTGACCTATCACTGCAAATGCATTTCCACTTTCCTCCAATGAAAAGACGCACCTGGAAAGCCACGGAATTCACAACTTTTCTTCCAGCTATAGGTTTGGGAACAAACAAAAGGAAGAATTCCATGGCTGCACCTTCAGAAGATTTTATAACATCTGTCTTTGATAGTGCCATTCATTCTCTCTCTTTCTTTGTCACATCTCACAGATAATTTTCTTTTAATTTATAATTGTCTTCATCTAAACCTATCAGTAAGTTTCGTGCTACAAAAACTGGGATACGATTGATTTAACACAGAAATTATATTTCTCTAGTGCTATGGTGCTTTTTTTTTTTTTTGAGACTATTCAGAATATATATATATTTTTCCTTTACTAGAGAAAAGAAACATTTTCTTATGGTTTTCTTTCTTCTCCCATAGCTGTGCTGTTGGGAATCACCTCCCATAGTTGCAGAAAACCTATTTTCCCTTTGAATATGGCTCCTTGTAATGAAGTTTCCCTTTGGCAAGTATATGATTAGGTCATTAAATGTTTGGTTACGATATTGAAATTACTACACTCAGCATACTTTCAAGCACCTGTAAGGCTGTTCTAATATGCTATAGTACCATCTCAGGGATTTATTTTTCTTGATGTGAAATTCTAGCCTATAACCATTTAGACAGGAAATTCTGCCAATTTTAGGAATTTACAGCTCAAGAAACTAAAAATTCTATTTTTTCCTGATCATTAAAAATTAAGATAATAAGCTAGGCAGTTAATGAGAAAGTCAAACAAGCAGAATTATTTTTCAATCATTTGGGAGTTGCAGCTTCTTCAAGATGGAAACTTTGGTCTTTCAAATGAACGAAAAACTACAGAAATATGACCAAACAATCCTGAAGTAGAAATACCAAGCCAGTTGTCAAAAAGCAGAAAAGGGGTTTAAATTAGAAGTTTACCAAGACATTCAAACACCAAAAAATACAAAGTAATAAAGTTTAGTCACATTTTAGCCACATTTATGACTAAAGTTCCTCATTGTGTGTTGGGCAATGAACCTGAGTGTCTAATAACCTGAAAAAATCTTATACTCAAGAATTTATTCAGTGGCTTTGGCTGAAAACAGAATCATAAAGTAGTTTAGGTTGAAAGAGACCTTAAAGTATCCACCTCGATTGCCATGGGCAGTGATACCTCCCAGTAGACCAGGCTGCTCAGAGTCCCATCCAGCCTTGAACACTGCCAGGACTGGAGCATCCACAACCTCCCTGGACAACCTGTTCCAGTGTCTCACCACTCAACAGTAAAGAATTTCTTCCTAATATCCAACTTAAATTTGTACCCATTTGTACTCTTTCAACTTGTACCCATTACTCCTTGTCCTGTCACTACAATTCCTGATGAAAATTCCCTCTCCAGATTCCCTGTAGGCCCCCTTCAAGTACTGGGAAGTTGCTGTGAGGTCTCCAAGCAATTTTGTCTTCTCTAGGCTGAACAGCCCCAACTTTTGCAGCCTGTCTTCATAAGGGAAGTGCTCTTATCAACTTTGTGCCTCTACTCTGGGCTTGTTCCAACAGTTCCAGGCCTTCTTATGTTGGAGACCCCAGAGCTGGATGCAGCACTCCAAGTGAGGTCTCACCAGAGCAGAGGAGAGGGGCAGAATCACTTCCTGGACCTGCTCACCAGGCTCCTTTGGATGCAGCCCAGGAATCCATTGGCTTTCTGGGCTGTGAGTGCATGCTACCAGCACATGGTGAGTTGTTCATCAACCGTCACACCAGAGTCCTTCTTCTCAAGGCTGCTCTCCATCACCTCTCTGACCAACCCATAGGTGTGTCTGGGATTGCCCGGACCCAGGTGTAGGACCTTGCACTTTGCTTTGCTGAACCTCATGAGGTTTTCATGGGTCCACCTCCTCAGTGTGTCAAGGTCCCTCTGGATGCCATCCCTTCCCTCCAGTGTGTTGACAGCACCACACAGCCTGGTGTCCTCAGCAAACTTGCTGAGGGTGCCCTCAATCCCGTTGTCCATGTCACCAACAAAAATGTTGAATGGCCTCAGCCCCAGTACTGATGTTGAGAGACACTACTTGTCACTGGTCTCATGAACAATGAGCCACTGACCAACTCTGAGTGTGGCCATCCAGCCAGCTCTTCATCCACCGAGTGGTTCACCCATGAAAACCGTGTCTCTCCAATTTAGAGACAAGGATATCATACGGGATAGCATCAAACACTTTGCATAAGTCCAGGCAGACAATGTCAGTTGCTGTGCCCCTATTTATCAAGGCTGTACCCTTATCATAGAAGGTCACCAAATTTGTCAGGCATGATTTGTCTTTAGTAAAGCCATGTTGGCTGTTACCAATCACCTCTTATGGGAGTCTGATTATTTTTGTATCTAAGTCACAGATCAGCTAGCATATACACTGAAAGGATAGTTAAATCTCAAGTGACTAAACATCAGTGTTCCCTAAAATGACATAATTAACTTGTATTTACCTAAAACTCTAATAAAGTACCAATAGGAGGGTAATGTACAAAGAAGAGAGAATGAATTTTCAGTTCAAATTTTCAGTTCAGTTCAAATGTTATAGAGATCCCTGGTTACTATAAACCATCAGAGCTCATTTCAAAGGCAATGCTCCATGAAATGAAAGTAACCATATAATCAGACAGGTTTTGTACATATGCAATTGCATTGATTTTTATGGGGTATTTTCCCAAGTGACTTTTATAATGAAAAAATTTACATTCACACTGGTGTAAATCAAGGACTTAATGACTTACCTCAGTGTAAATTGGACAGAAACACAGTAACTCTATAGGATTTGGTATGAGTGGACTCATCTTTCTTTTATTCATATAATTCCCATTCATGTTCTGGAGATCCAGGAGGCAAATGGGGTTATAAAGATTGATACATGTAATATATATATACCTGATAAAGCCTCAGTATGAGTTCAGTTTTCAGTTGGATAAGTTTTATTGGCATCAGTAGGCTTGAGCATTGGATCATGTGCTTGGGAAATCTGCTTGGGAAATCCAAAGATAGATAAAAAGCCCAGCTCACTATTTGGAAAGTTAGTTCACTTGGAATCTTTCTTCCAAAACTTTTTTATGTATTGATAGGGTTGTTTTTCCAATTTCTTTTTTTTTTTCTTTTTCACGATGAGATTATATTGTAACCGACAACACTGAGGTATTAAGATATAAAAAATTCCTTAGTTTAGAATTTTTAAGACAAGCTACGCATGCATCTTCATAGCTAGTGAGATATGACTTCATTGTTGGAAGCCACATACTGGTGGGAAATTACCCCAAATAATATAAAGGCATTGTGTCTGATACTAAGGAAGAGAAATAACTAAATAATAATGCAGGCATCAAGCCTTGAAGGTATACCCACTACTGCTTTTAGCTGAGAGAATTTCTTACTCTCTGCTTCATTACATAGGGTATCAATAATAAGTAATATACCAATAGATCTAGTTTTTTGCAACAGAGCAATTTCAGTGGCACTAAAATCATGCCTGTGCCACAGGTCCTTGTTGGATTCCTAGTACTTTCATCTATTCATAATTTACTAGAGCAGAAAGTTAATTAATTGAATGCACTATTAAGCATCTTTTGTCTTTGATAATTTTTTGCCATTTATAAATTGCTTGAAACTTTCTGGCTAAAAGAAGTTCTCCAGTATCTTTCATGCAAAACTTTAAGAATTGAAAGCTTTCTGCTCTGCAGAACACTAGTGACCCATCTCCCGAGTATTTGGTCTCCAAGACTGAAACTGGGTGCACAGTGCCATACCTCCACTGGCAGGACCTTGAGTGTCCTTCCTGGCCTTTAAGGGGATATGCTGCTTGAATCCAAGCCCTGTTGGGGTATGTGGGCAGGCCAGGAAGCCTTGGTGCAGAGGGTCCCTCTCCTTTCATTGGGTGCTGCTTCCATGCTGAGGCTCCCACCACTGTGTTGTGGCTGCGTCGCAGCTGTGTCTGTGCCTGCTCCCATGCCTCCCTGGCCCTAAGCCTGACGTGCAGACACCCTGCCTGCACTGCAAACCTGGCTTATCTTCATGGACTCACTGAGGCCTCACCAGGCTGTGGCTGACTCTCTTGGTGGCTCCAGATCTGATCGTCACCCTCAGTTGCTGGTCCGTGTTCCTGACTGCCCATGGGTGAGAGTCCAGCCTTGCCTCCTGGCCGTGCCCCACAGCAACCAGCTCTCCTGCCTTAGCCAAGTTGCTAGCCCTCACCACTCCCTTAAACACAGGCTTTCTGTAGACCAGAATTACAGCTCTGGTGAACTTTTAAGAATGGTGACTCAAACTGTGTGATGACATTTGTAAAAGGAGCATGAACATGACTCATAAATTGACTTCTTAGAGCAGGTAGTCACAAATATCTAAACAACATATCTTCTTGGTTTTTCTGTTTATCTTCAGTAGTGACAACAACTCAGAAGTCCTTCTAGTCTCAGTGATGATTAAAAAATAGCTCACATGTTATTCCAGTTAAGTATTTTGAAAGGAATCTAATTTATGGAACAGTGTTCAAGATGCCATTTATAAAGGGATGATCACGACGGAAGTTTTTCCTAGTTTAGATTCTGCAGCAACCAACTTAGCCTGTGAATTAACAGCCTTAGCATGCAGTGGGTTCAGTGTTCCCTTTCCAACTCTGAAATTTCAGTCTGTACAAACTCATAATGCATACCACATATTTAACTGAACAGGCCCTCAAATTCCCATTCTTACATGCTTGGAGAAAGACAGGGATGTGTGTCTCTGTGTTTGTGTGTCTGTGTGTACATAGGCACATGCAAGCATGCATCTTTCCATGCACAAACAAAAGGTAGATAAACGAGCCTCCTCAATCAAATCTATTGTCGGCAGCCAATTACAAATAGCACCAATTATTCCTGCATTAGGGTGTGGGCAAAGTTCAGGAGAATTCTCAGCTGGGAGAAGAAACTCACAATGTATAAATATGCAGAAGAGGTGTATTAGCTGCTTCATCAGCTTTAGGAAACTGCAATACCTGAACAATGTTATCTGCCTACTTACTTCACAGTACTGCGCAGCAAGAACATACTTTGCTTTAAGGCAACTAAGAAGTAACAAAAAAAAAAAAAATTTTAAAGGAAAGGAAGAATTGAAGTACCCACCTATTAATTATTAGATATACACGGCCATTGACTTTGGCATGGCTATGAGGTGGGAGATGAAAGCACAAGATGAAAATGGGAAATGAATTAGAGAGAGAAAAGAAAGCTGTTAAATAGGAATGAACGCACTTTCCTGTCTACCAATGTGTTATGACACATTGTCATAACAACACTCACTCTGAAATTTTAACATATACCATGCAGTGAAAAGTCTAGGAAGCTTATAAATGCAACTCTTAGACATTTAGATGCTATGCAACTTCAGTCAGAACTACAAATAACTTTCATAGTCCTCAAAATGTGAGAATGGTCTTTACTGCTTTACTTTAAGTAAGCCTTAGAATACCACCATTTTAAAAAATATTTTTTTCTTTTTTAAAACCAAAAATATGTAAAGGTAATTATGGCAGAGCATCATATCAGAGAAATTATCTACCTCACAGCCTTTGTCTCTGCCATCCCATAATTCATGATACAGCAAGGAAATGGTTTTGGAAAGTCCTAATCAGAGAATTTTTCTTTCTCTTGCAGATGTAAAACTGAGACACTTGGTTCTGACACCTTTATAAATAGTGAGAAGTGCTCTGCGGGTTCCAGTGTGCCAGTTTCTGTGCTCTCTCTCTGCAGCTGGCGGACCCTTACTCTTCAACTCACTCTGCAAATTTTACTAATGAGAAGCAGCATTTTAATAAATGAACATTCTCAGCAATTTTAACAGAACTTTTCAGTTACACACAACTGTAGTACTGTAATCACACCTGGCAGTTCAAAGGCAGATGGAGGAACTGGACATGACTTCTTTATTGCTTTTATGACTAGTTCTCAGTTGCTGTGATTATTTTAAGAAGTTTACTATTAAAAGGACTAAGTTCTGCCTTGTTACTCAAAATGAAGGTTCTGTTTCGTTATTTAAATTTTTTTTGTTGCCAAAGGTGCAGCATAAAAGCAGTTTAGAAAGGTAGAACATTGTTAAGTGAATGCTAGTGTCTTCAAAGCAAAAGAGAAAATTAACTTTTAGTAGCTTTGAGAGAAAATGACACATACATATGAATCTTGAATGTTTTAATTGCCCCTGCAACTTATTGCTAGCATTACTGTTAAGCTGAAGTTGGTTGTTGTTAGTTCTTATTCAGCTTTATGCATCACCAATACAAATATCAGCTAAACTCTGATTGTGAAGCTTTGAACAATAAAGTCAGCTGATGCTTAATAGTGATTTATTGCATCAAGGGAAGAAAATAGTTGGATTTTTATATGCCAAGCAGTGTTAGTAGTAGTAGAAACCAAGAAAACTGTTCTGATTTGGGTATAGGTCTTAATAGTTAAAGCTTCTCAGGAGGAATAAAGGAGATATGTGATATTTGTGCTTTTGAAAATACTGCAAAATAGCAAATGTAGCACTTATGTCACATTTAACAGTTAAAAATATTTAGCTACTAATGTGACTGCCTAATACAATCAACTACACATTTAGACTCAAAAAAATAGCATTCTAATTCTGAGATAACAAAGCTGATGATATCACATGATCCTCTTCATCTGTGACTTTAATAAAAGCCAGGTACGACAATGAATGTCTACTTTCAGCATGGTATCTCAAGGCTACTTATTCCAGGGAATAATGTTTGCTCACAATGCATTAAAACATTTGCCTCTTCACCATCAGCAGTGCCATCCTTTGGGAATAAAGTTACTTTAGTCACAGTGATCCTCTTCAATTCCTCCTCATTTGGAAAGCTGTATAGTATTCTTGTATCTTTTGTGTAATGGAAAGATTTTCAAGTAGTGGTTTCACAAGCAAAGTGAACCCATCAAAATCCTATGAGTGCCTCAGGTTTTTTTTCTTTTTTCTGTGTCTATTGGATCACACTAGAGGGGGAAACTTCCTATGTTACCCAGCACAAGTGCAAACTTTGGGCTGCAAGAGAGCTTGCAGAGTTACTGCAAACTATAAAGCAGTATATATTCCCCCAAATGGCTCAGCCCAGGAACAACCTCATTTCAGCTCAGACACATATCTGGGCTCTGTTGTCAGGACTTTGCCAATTCAGAGATGTTAACACATACCTACTGCTGCACCAAGTCCTCTACGGGCAAGGGAAGTTTGCTCACTGACCATTACAAAAGCGCCCTTGAGTCTACCATCACATTTAGCAATTCAAGAAGAGCAATGGGAGAGTTATTACACAGACAGACATTTAAAAGGTAAGTTTAATCCCCCACACACCTTTATTGGGATATTTTATCAAGTTTGATCTGTTCCGGGTTTAGCAGTTATTGAAATACAGAAACTAGAAGCATTCCATAAAACTGGAGCTTATTCTCATGGCACAAACTTGTACCGTACATTGTGATGTAGCTTCATATCGAATTGGATGTATGAAAAATATCTGAAATGCTTTGTAAATCTTGCATGACCTAGAGAATAATTCCCTGTTAAGTAACTGGCATTATTCCATAACACCCTGTGGTCTCTGTGGTATTATGCAGCTAGGCCCCATTCATAGACGTGCAGCTGAGATACACTTATCACTAGATAGGTGAACATTCTAAAAGTAGGGTTTAAATTAATTGCTTTCTTCAAAGAATGAATGTAATTGTCATTGTATAATATAACACAACGTACTACAAAACCATTTCTCTCTCTTATACTCTTGGCTCAGGGTCCTAAGCCAGATTGTTTTTTAGGCAGGAAAACATGTAAGAATTGAACACCAGAAAAGTGATGTCCCAGATTCATGTAAAAATGCTAATGAACGTCTGGATGAAATCACCAAATGTCTAGTGTAGCCAAGGGTCAATACTATGAAAAGTAACCAGAAATTCTGAATTTTTCCATTTCTGAAGTTCACCTTTACAAAAAGGCCTAACTGTTCAATGCAAATGTAGTGTTTTCTACAGATCTCCCAGGCTTCATGTGGCCCTCAAAATGGATGTTGGAAAAAAAGAAGTGACCCAAAATAAAAGCTATATTTCTTATTATTGACAGGAGCACACATACAAAAGGGCACACATAGTAATTAAGCACCTAACTCCCATTAAAGGTCAAAGCCAATGAAATAAATACATAAATACCATTAGTACCTTTGAAAATGTATCCTAAAATGAAAAAGTTCAGTGTGTAGGGGAAAATGGGGAGAGATAGCTACTTTGGTTGTAGGGGAGTGGTGGATACTGTGCACTTTCTTTTTAAGTCAGGTAGTCATAGCAAAGGCAAATAACATCTGCTGAAAAGTGAGCATTACAAGATGTTCAGAAATTGCATTTCCATACAGATAACCAACAGTGCAATTTACTTTGATTCTTTACCTGTAAATAGTGTTATCCTGTTTGCTAGTCACAGCTTTTAGATCAGTGATCTGGAGAAATCGATCATGGAAATAGTGAAGGTGTAAGATACACACCAGTAGGAAGGAGGTCGGGATAAAGATGCGGGTGAATAGATCAGCCACAGAAAACTGTTTTAAGCCAAGGTCCGCTAGTCTGGGAAAAAAAAAAGTATTCCACTAAGGCATCTTTTCACACAAAATATTCTTTCCATGAGACATTACTACAAATTATTTGCAATCAGGAATAAGAGGATGGTACTTTTAACGTGGTTTTGGTTCCTAAAATTCCCCCAAACTAGCAAGTTTTACAATGCAAGTATCTTGTGTTCGGACTCAGTAATGTAGAGAGGTACTGTAAATATGCAGTTAAATGAACAAACCCTGCCACAGATTTCTTGAATCAGATGAGTTTTCTCTGACTGAAAGTCAAGCACTGGAAATCCACTTATGCTGCTTATACTTTCTAATGTAAGCTCCTCTTGAGAAATGCCCAACTCATCATAAGGATGAAGAAACCCTGTCCTCCTGATTAGCAGGAGACCTGGTTCACCTACATCAGTTCCAAACATCCTGCAGCTTAATCTTTCCCTGGATCTGGCTCCTGTGGTCAAAGTGGTGAAGAGAAGTATTGACACTGTATTGAGAACAGAAGCAATGCAAAGGCCTAAGCAGCCAATTTGAGAAAATATGACTGAACTCCTCTGTTGGTCTTGCTCACTTCTATGGTTACACCAGTAAATCTATGGCTTTTAAACTGAGTGACTAAAATCAGCTATGCCTGAGAGTGCCTGCACGACATTTTTCTCCCACAAGAAGGAAGACTACTCTCAGATCCTTCCATCACACTGAACTCAGAGATCCAAAGATAAAAATAAAAAATTAATCGAAACCACTTACTTCCCTTCATCCAGGCCTGTCATGTTCTTCCACAACCCAGGGAATGACTCAAACTGGTACGTGTAGATGAAGATAAGTACCAACATTGTGTAAACAACCACTGACATCCAGAAGTACTTTAAAATCTTTCTCCACCATTCATAGTGTACCTGAAAACCACACACTAAAGATGCTGACACAAGCTGAAGGCAAAGACGCTGATAGAAATATTGACAACATTGTACTCTCAAACAAGGGTGAAGAACACTTTTTTTCCTAGCTGGTCTGAAGTGAGCAATGATTACTCAGTGGCAGGCACAGATTTTGGAGATAGTTTTTACTCCTGATGCAAATGCATTCAAGTAAAGACTTCTGTGCAAAAAGTATCTGATGAGACACGGGCCACAGATACAAAGTCAGGGACACCTCCAGTCATCTAATTTCACCACTAGGTAATGAAAGTTCAGGATGAGAGGGACTCCCATGCTCATTGGAGTGTGGAAGCTGTGTGGACCAGCTGTCACAAAATCTGGTGGCTATGTAGACTGTGCATAGACTCAGAATTTTCCATAGAGGTTCCAAAGCTTATGGTGAAGTGGCATGGCAGAGCAGAGGTGTGCATTGTAGCTAATTTACATCCACTTTGCCTGTCACTATAACCAAAAACCAGAGGCAAATTAGTCTGAATCCCTTCAACTGGTGTTATTCTGTTGTGTCTAACTAGAGAAAAAAAAAAAATCACTGTCCATGAATTCTATTTGGAGCTACTTTACAAGCAAGCTAGAAGTACGAACAGTTCTATTCAAGTATAAAATTCAGTTATACGGTTCTCCCTTACCTGGTAGAGGGCCACACAGAAGAGGAACAGTACCATGTAGATGATTTTGTACATGACAATTGTACCCTCAAAGCTGACAAAGAAGAACATGCCCCCACAGACGTAAATCCAGTACTTGATTAACATAGCCATCACCAGGTTCCCCAAGACTTTCATAATATCCTGTTCATCCTCCTCCTCTCCCTCCTCTTCCTCTTCCTTCTCCTCTTCCTGTTCTTCTGACACTTCACCCTCTTGCAACTCCTCTTCTGCAAATACAGAGTCATATTTGGCCTGCCTCTTCTGGGGACTTTTAGTAAGAATTTAAATGGGTGGAAAGTAAAATCTCTGCACACAACACGGAAACTTAAAACTCAAATATCCACGAGACTTTAATTCCTAATCATGCATGCCTCCAGAGAAAGGAAATGGGTTTTAACTTCATATGAGCTTAATCTGCTGCTGGAGCTACAGGGCACATGGATATACATCCTTACCAGACACTCGTCTTCACTTTGTCTGAAACTCCAGCAGCTGTAGTGGAAAATTAGAGCCTAAGGGTTGCATAATGGATAATAGCCAAAACACTTTCCATGGCAATGCTTATACTCTCAATTAAGCAACCTTTTAAACTGGAAAACAAAGAAACCACCAGCACCACCAGAAGCCTCTCATCTTGAGTTTAAACTCTTGCATTCGAACCTCTCCATCTTGACTTTTGTCCGTTAGATAATATTGTGTTTATCTCCAAAAACCACAAGCAAGGGAAAACATTAACAGAAACCCAAATAAGCTTAAAAAATATAGATGCTGCACTAACACTGCCATTTTTTCAAAAAATACCCTACCACTTATCCAGGTTTTGTGCTGCACCTGGGCTAGCAAAGACAAGCTGCTTTAGCCCTATGAAGAGGTCAAGATTCCCCAGTTATTAACCTTATGAGGTATGTGTACCCCCAGCAGCAAGTACATGTGCAAGTATCTAGATAACAGGACTTGCCAAAACCATAGTACAATTGTTTTTCTTTCCATTGAGAGCAATATTGAAACTTCACCATCTGAAGGCTTGCTCACTTCTTTTGTCCCACTCACCATCCTCCTCCTCAGGCTCTTGCCTTGAAAATCCTTGTAGTATAGCTTTCACACTGATCAGATGTTTTACTGAGACAAGGATTGTAATTAATCAGAGATAGAACCACACCACTGCTTCCAGGGCTCACTTTCTACCATTTCAGTGCACTGAACTTTTTCAGTTAAACACCCAGAGAGAAAGGGCAAGGACTGTTTGGAGAAATGTGGGACCAGTAGCAAAAGAAAGAACAGGTCACTGAGTTGTTAGATAAGCTGAATCTACGAAAGTAAACTTTGCTCTCAGCTGTGCTTGAGTCCTTGCACTGAAAAATTATTTGTTTATTTTTTCCACTGAAATTTGTTGTTTAACTTCCGTGTCTGTATAAAAGTTTATGTACCAACACAACTTTCAAGGAATTTAGCAACTTTTCCTAGGTAAACTCATCTCCCGTGGTTAAACTTTAGGGCAATTAATCTCTTAGTTTGAGTTGGGGACACAGCAGTAAACAGATCATTTGAAAGTTCCATGATCTTTCTAAAATGAGTCATTTTATTACCTTCCAGTAAAGAACATTTTATTTGAATTTCTAAAGTTCAAATGTGTTTTATATCCAAGAGATAGCTGCACATAGATTTTTAAATTTTTTTCTTAGCTAATAACAGATACCTTTCAAATTGCTTTCAGCATCAGAAAAATGCAGTAACAGAAACTTCTATCATGACTGAAGGACTAAATTGGATCTGGCTTTACCTTTTTCTTCATTTTCTTCACTTCCAACTTTGACCTCAGATAAAGTAGCTTCTTTTAGCCGAAGTGCTTTCTGTTCAGTGAGGTGTTGCCTAAGCAGTAGCCAGAAAGTAATTGTGAAAAGAATCTGCAAACAAAAATCAAAACAAAACCAACAGACTAATTGTATATCCTATGTCCTACTGATACAAACATAGGTTTTCACAAATTTTGCATGCCTTTGTTTTCTCTGTCCCTCCGAAAATGGCAGTGATGGCACCAGTGTCAAAGTGCATCTTAGGGCAACTTATGTTATTTAGGAAACATCCTGCATTAGACAACTTTGCTTCATTTGCACTTTTCCATTTCTTAAAGGTACTCACTTATATGCATCTATTCCCTACCCCATTTTATTGTGTTTTTAACTACTGTCTCATAAGTTTAGAGATCTTCTTACTATGCATTGATTGGTATACTTCCCATTTGTTGTTTTTTTTCATTTTTTTACCTTTTGTTCAGGGAAGAAGCCCATGCAAGAGTGTATTGTCATTATCACAGTTTTGTATATCATAAATGTTTTTATTTAAGAGGTTTGTTAGTTCAGGTGCTTAAACACAGTTAATTTAAAAATCAATGTTTTTGTATGTCTTGCAGTTACAGAAGACCCAGTCAATGGAATATGCCTTGCACTTGCAACAGATACAGGAGTTGAGATAGCTCTTAATTCTTTTAAGAGCTTCAAGATGATAATTCAGTAACAGCAGGATACCTTAGAAATAAACAGATCTTTTTAATGAAGAGTGCATTTCTGTCTTTTGTAAAAAGCTAAATACAACAACTTGCAATATCAAGAGATGGACAAAATTTAGAAAATAACATGATGCCTATTGCCACACACTTGATTCATGCTTATTTTCTACAAAGTTTTTGCTAATTTCCCTTTGCAGAAGGAGGCATTTCACTACATAGCTAGAAGAATAAAATTTCAAAGAAGAAGCACATAAGAGCCAAATACTTTGCACACAATAGAAGGACAAGGCCAGTGGTACAATGTATTTTTTTTTCTAATGCACAAGGCCTTAATGGGGAAAAGAATTGCTCCCAGGAGATGGCTTTTTTTATTGACACTGCTGCTAACACTGAGCCACAACAGCAGATTGTCAGCCTGTGTGACTTGTCACAGCTTTCCCAGATACCTCCTGGAGCTCTGGCTTTTGCAACACAAACCTTTGGTATTGTAAAACAGACTTTCTTCTGCAATTATTAGCTCTGTCTTCCCACCACATTTACTCCCTTGCTCTACTTGGCATTTCCAGAGCCAGAAACGGCTCTGAGAAAAGTCTTGAAGGGTTGCAGACCAAAGAAATACTTTTAGTCACCTTTTACAGCATAGATTTTATCTCATTTTCAGACCAGGAAAACACATATAGCATGCAGATACTTATGCAGAAAGAATTACAGTACACTTCTATTCTTCTTTCTGCAGAATACAATATCCAGTCTTTAAATTCAACCATTCTTCAAAGGACTTTAAATTAGGAATAAAGGGGGGGTTACTAGTTACAGAGTTACTAGTACCCTAAAGAGAGACTGATGGACAAGGACTACAAGAAAAAGGTGCCTGGGGTGATGTGAACAAAAGGAGACACATAATCAGCATCTGTTTTTTAGACAAGATATTTGATGATACAGCCAATAAGAAATAATGTCAAAGGGAATGAAGTATTAAGACAGTTAAAAATCCTAAGAGATTTATGAAGTCATTGTAAAAAATATGTAGACCTTCTCTTGCAGAACCCCTTGAGCTTTATCCTTCTTACCAAACTAGCCCTACTTTTACAAGAGAAATAATACAGCACTCACTAACGTTCAAATGCATTAAAGACCCAGAAATTGTCATCCAAAGGGTATTGCCAACAAGGAAGATGATGTGCAGAATCAACTTAAATTGTAATTAGGAGTCACAAGGGAAGTGATCCATTTAGCAGAAGGGGAGTAGTGCCAACTAGATGCACTCCCTGAGATGCCCCTCTTGGGTGCTCTAGGAAAAAACATCCTATTTTTGCTCAGTTTCTTCCCCAGGAGCAAACTTGCAGAACAAAATGCATTTTCAAGACATTATAGAAAAAAATCTATCATGCACTGGAGCTGGCAAATTCTCCTGGTTCTAACCTGAAATGGATTTCAACTCATGCTGATTCAAGTGCAAGGATAAGGAATTAAACCTGAGCCACAGCTGTATGCTGCTGCTTGTGCCAAATCATTAGGGAGTGAGTGGTACTGGTAACTGCAATGACAACACAGTTCCAGTTGCCATCATAGTCACTGACAGATCTGACATCCCATGGATATTAATCTAGGGAATCAAATAATATCTGGTTTTGAATCCAGTTTATAAAACCAAACAAATGAGCAATTTCAATCCACCAAGTATTTTCTACAGAACTATCATGAAAATCTAAAAGCTGTCTGAAACATTTGCTCTAGCATTAGCTTAATATGCAAGAAGCAGTTTTCTGAACACTTTTTCTAATGGCTTACCCTTTACTTTAGAATTGCTACTGAAAGTGGTTACACTGAATACTGGGGATGCATTCTTAAAGAAATGTCAAGAGATCCATATTTTTATCACAATATATTTTGTGGTTTCATAAAGAAATCTCAGCTGTTTGTTACACTTACCTTTGATGCCAGCTCCCCAGGATCCTTTCTTATTAAAAAACCAGATACTTGAGGAAGTTCATCATTCCTGAGCTCAATACTCCATATATACTGTAATATTAGCAGTAAATTTCCATAAAAAACCATGAATGGTGAACTGATCATGGCGTATTTCCTTCGGTCCCGAATCATCCACAACGTGCAAGACCAGATCAGTAACACAAAAGTCAACCAGCTGTGATATGTGATGCTCCACGCCTTGTGGAAGGAGGAAAGAGAGGTAAAAATGTCCACAGATGCATTCAGGAACAGCACAGATGCAGATTTCCAGTTACATTTCATTCACACTTCTCTACTTAGTGCGTATTTTCATTTTCATCAGACTCTCACCCGTATTAATCACCAACTGGACCAGCTAAAATAAACCCCTTGGAGAACATGCAGAAATTAGATTCTGAGGGCAAATCCTGCTTGATGCATTAGCTGCACGTTGTAAGCAGACTCATTGCTTCTCATTACACAAAACCAAAAGAGATGGAAAAGAAAGATTAAAGTTTGGGCACAAAAATGCTTCTTGCAAAACAGCAGCACAAAGAATTCAGAGTAGGAATAGCAAAACGTAATCAATGGATACTGCATTCAAGGCCTTTGACAGCATTACAAAACAGCATTAACTCCATTCTGCTCTAGCTTTTGTGGAATCAGTTTAAAATGGAAAGCTATGGTGTGCACCCACCTAACCTGAAGAACATTTAGTCTACAGTAACAGTGGTAGATTACCTGAATACTGACAACTATAGAACGTTTTCTACAGCTTTCAGAATTCAGTTATCGAAAAGTCCTCTATTAAACACTCAAGAAAAGGATTTAGGTTGGTTTTTTTTTTATCTACATTGTGTTATTGATTTAGGACTAAATTTAGCTGTATATATGCTGCTATAACTGTGGAATAACCATCAATAAAGCATTAAAAAAAATAAAATTAAACATTAAGAATGTTTCTATCAAGTTAGCATAGCCCTCCTGGAAATTATGTCTTTTAAGGGTATGTGAAAAACACTGATATACTACTTCTCCTTCCTCGTATGAGAAAATAGCTTACTCTGAGCTGTCTTTGGCTGTAGTAACAATGGAATTTGCATCAGAGCATACCACGATAAATTCATGAATTAATTTGGATCACATAAAATCAGAATGTGTCATGAAGAGAAAAGCTAGCATTAAACTACAAGTAAGTTCTTCAAATATACAGTCTCCTTTTATATTGAGAGATTTAACCCTAGGAATTAATTAAAAGGGAAATTCAGACCCGGTCTAGTAGGAGGTGTCTCTGTCCAAGACAGGGGGGTTAGAACTAGATAACTTTTAAGGTCCCTTCCAACCCAAACCATTCTATGATCTAAGAAGTACATGAGTTTTAAATAATAGGAAAAAAGTTACTGTGTCAATATGAAAATAACTACTTGCTAATGTCCCAGAATACATCAATCCAGACACATATTTTGCACAAGGAGCCTGCCTTATTTACAGGGGAAACTTTTTCTGTTAAAAGACAGCAAATAAAGTTTGAAACGTTATGCAAACGAGAGGTAGCCAAGGTAATTTGTTTTACCATTTTTAATGCAAAATTGGGCCAAGAAGCTTTATGGCTAATTTCATCATAGTTGAAACTTTTCCAAACCAGTAAAAGCAAAGGTTGCATTGGGAATATAGAAAGACATCTAATCATTATGTGGAAAGCTTAGTATAATGCGGCTCAAAGTATTTGCAACAAGGAGGTTTAAAAACAAGTGATAGCACGAAAAAGAGAAAGAAGAGTGATAAGTAAAACAACACGAAAGTCTGCCTTGGCACAAAGTGGTATTGTCCTTGAGATCTTTCTGTGTCAATACAGGAAACCAGGCTTTACAGATCCTTTCTTCTCAGAGAGTCATTGGATGCATGCATTTCCTGAATTAGGAACTATATTTTACAGTTTTCTCTATCAGTATGACATTAATTTTATAGGTAAATTTCTGAGTGGTGCAAACACATGACAAACCTGCTTATGCAGAAGCCTAGGAATCAATATAAAACTGAGACCCAGGGGTTTTCTGATATTCAACAGACAACAAAGCCTGGGGCTCCCAGTCCTGGAAATGTGTTGCCACATTTAAAAGTCTGTAACAGGCCTGGGAATTATGCATTAATAACCTAACATAGGCTCAAAATTATGCAGACACCATCTTGGTATTTTTTAAGCCTGATACAAAGACCAACAAATGATACTACTTTCAGAAAAGCATAGAGAAGACACTTTTGTAAAATCAACAGCATTATTCTTTTTGTTTCTAGTACTTACCATCATAGCTATCAGAGCACAAATGTAGCTTTGTTTCATGATAAATTGAAACACAGAGACCAGGGCATGTAATTTAACATTTTCTTTTTCCTCCTGAGTAACTTCTTCTTCTTCTTCCTCCTCCTCTTCCTTTTCTAAGTAGAAAAAATAAATTCTTACTTGCAATCCATGCTGGTGTAAGGACAGTACACGCATCATCTCCTGAAATTATTTTGCTTGCAATCACTCTGATGGCTACTTCAAATCACTGTGTTGGTAGGCAAAGTATTTTGGATGGTATACACCTACAGCCCAGTTTACAAAACTGCCATATGGGCATCCATCATTGTAAGATGACAGCAGTTATTTAACTTTAACAGGCCAAAGAGCTTACCAAAATGACGAGAAATGCTAGAGGCAGTGACTGGAGATACAGAATAAGAAAAAAACATGGGAAAAAAATGACAATTCCTAGGCAATTTACTACCTGACATGCCATCTGAAGGCTCCCACTTGTACTGTGGTGTGGAGTACATGTCTGCTTTGGCTGGGCCATTTTCTAGCGGCAGTGTGGGGTGGATGGTGTGATAGTCAGCAGGGTTCCCGTTCACTGTTACCAGCAGCACCTGCCAGGACACCGGAGAGAGGCACTGCTTTTACTGTGGCTCTTAGAAGAGTGAGACTCCTACTTCTGTGTTTTGCTACTCTTGGAGTGCCAATGTTAAAGGAGGTTAACAAGTAGCTGCAGTTACTTCCAAGAAACTGATATGTTATAGTCATGTGGCATGCAAAAGTAACACAGAACAGCTTCCAAACTTAATTGTTGTCAGATTTTTATGTCATACCAATAGAAGCAACCAAAAACTCATCCTTCTTCTTGGGCAAACTACTACATCAGGATTTTCAGACTTCAGTTCACGTCTAATTATTTCCAGTAGTTATTAAAATAATGGCTATAAATGACTTTCCAATTTGAATTATTAGTGGTAAGATCTATATTTGCAGATGTTAATAAATCCACTTGTGGTAATCATTGTTATTGATGACACATTTTTGTCACTTGGTAGTGCTAATTCAATGCTCTTTCATTGCTTTATTTTTGTGACTTTAATTTCAGCCCTTGTGCTTGTTTGGAGAAGGGCTCCAGCAGCCACAATCATCAGTACCTTTCCTATTGGCAGAAATTCACATGCAATGGGTTAGTGATTGCAATATGTGCTCAAGACTGACTTCTGCTCAGTCTGTGAGATAGGAGAATATCTTGCTTGTCAAAACTATGCACAGGCATAGTTCTGTGAACAGTTCTGTGAATTGTTTCAGAGCAGTATCTGGGTTATGTTCAATCATATCTAGCTGCACCAAGTACAGTCCATGGAGCACATTTAGATTAGGCTATGGATGCTCCTAAAATTCATCTTCATCTCCATTCTTCTGTGTGTGCTAAACAGAGGGAACGTTTCTACTATCAGAGTCTTCTAAGGTCTATAGCAGTCAAGATAAATGGATCATTTGCTGTCTGTTCAAAGAAAAACGCGGATTTTCTGTAATCTGTAAATTGAACTCATATGTGCTGTCGGTCATGCTATAAGGGCCTCAACATTCCAATGTGAATTAAATAAAAAAAAATAGCAAAGAAACTAAATCAAATTTAAAGGTGGCTTGCATTAGAAAGCATGTTTTCATATCTTATTCAAACCCAATGAAATAGCATAGATCGTTTGCCAGTTGGTACTACTACAAGCAGCTTAATTTCAAGTGATCAATCAATGGTTTCTCAGGGAAATTATCAAGGAAGCAGAAGACAATTACATTTAGGATAATCAAGATTATAGGCTAAATGGCATAACCATAAATCTAGGAGTTTTACAAATGGCATGTATGGTTTTATCTGTATGTATCATTGTCTGTATTAACACACATTGAGAAGAACTGTAAAATTACAAAGACTAGTAGTATACTAACATCCGATGGCTTGTATTCATCTTGGGTCATTGACAGAAGCTGCAAAAAGCAATGCAAGAACAAATTATTACAGAAGCACAGCTCAAGCATTAGTAAGTCTGACTTCTTGAATACATGCATGCACATGTGCTGACTTTTGCAGATTTGCAACAAGAAATCAAAAAAGAATTCTTAAAAAGTCAGTAGAATTGTACAATACCATAAAATTATATACAGTGTGCCATAGCATTGACATAATTCTACTGTATGTTCCTGTGAATTTTAAACCAGAACTGAGAAGGTTGCATTGAAATTTTGGACACTAGCTCAAAGAATTAATCAGTATTGCATTATACTGATTAACTGCTTTCTAATGTCTTTCTAATGATCCGATGCTTAAAAACCAAGTTTTTAAACAATCATTAGAATTACTACAATTATAAAAATAGTTCCAATAAAATGGTGATGCAAATATAAAATACGATACTTTATCCGTTTGGCAGCTCATTTCCCATTACTATTATTATAGTGGATTTCCTGGGGCTTGAGTATATGTGGCTTATGACTGTTCATATGTCCCAAATTTGACAATAACTCAACCAATGAAATTCTGCAGTGCAGCTGGTGCAGACAGGTGGTAGAGAGCTGGACCCTTTCAGGATTTTTTTTTCACAACTGCCTAAACTGCCTTGCTTTGTATCTTCAAGAAGGACACCAGTACGCTTAGGAGAAGATAAGCTGGCAGTCCCCACTCACCAATGACGGTGCTAATTAGTAGTTACAAGGCAAATCAGATCTTAACACCAAGTTTAGCTCCCTGACAGACTTTCTAGTTGATTTGCTCAAAGATAATGCCCCCACCCCAAAAGCTCAGTCCTACACTTAAATGTGGAAGCCAAAAACATAGAGCACGCTTTTCATTTTTGTCCTTACACTGGCTGCTGGGTTATTTTCATTCATTTTTATAAAATATATTCCTATCCTACTCTGCCATGCAGTCTTGATATTCTATCTGATTTATATAATCACACGTGGAGATCTTGTTGCAAGCTACGTAACACCACTTCCCTTAATGCAAAGTAAATCTGTAATGCAGAGACCCTTCCCCCTCCAGTCTTACTTTTCTCTCATCAGTTGTATAGTGGCTTGCATACCACAGACTGCGTCTCCTCTCTGCTGTCATTGGAATTGGGCTGCAGGGAACTTCTTTGTCATCTTCCCTGCTGACAGATTTCTCTTCATCAGGCGTCTGCTAAATGACAACAAATGACAGCACTAGCTATAGCTCTGTAAATACCATCTTAGCAGACGAACTGAAATTTCCCCCCAGCTGATGCTGCCTCTCCAAAGCATGTCTGAACCATCCTTTAGTGGCTAATACACTTGGTTTATGATAGATGACTCTGAGATGACATTTTCAGAAACAATGACAGAGCTTTTCTATAACTGCTAGTTACGTGACACCAGAATTACAGAGACCTCCTTAGCTTACCATATAATCATACCATAAGCATGCACAAATACATAAAATATAAAACCTGCATGGTACAATGTTTAATTTTCGAAGCAGTGTATGCTATTTCAGCATCTTTGCCCACTGTTCCATAATGTCTTCACTGACAAGCTGGCAAGATATGGACTTGACAAATGGAGCACAAGATGGGCAGAGAACTAGCTAAACTGCCTTTCTCCAAGCAGGGTAAGGGCTCCAAGACAAAAAAGCAGATTGCCATGAGTGGAGCTCCTCAGAGACTGGCACTAGGTCTGGTCCTATTCAAAACTACCTGGATGGAATTGCACCCACATAAAATTTGTGAATGACACTGAACTGCAAGGAGGTAAATGGGCCAGAAGAAGGACTCACCATACAGAGGTGGGACAACAAAAACTGCACAAGGTTTAACAAAGATAAAGCCCTGCAGCTGGAATAAACCCACATAGCAGTAAAGGCTGTGGACAGACTGTGTGGGAAGCAGCTCTGTGGAATAGGCTGTGGTGCACAGCAAGCTGAAAATGAGCCAGCAGTGGACTGCACTCCAGCAGCAATGAAGGCAGACACGTCCTGGACTGCATCAGCCAGAGAACTGCCAGCAGATCAAGGGATGTGATTATTCCACTGTGCCTGGCAAGTGTCAGGCCATACCTGCAATGCAATTCTGGCATCCTCAGTTCAAGAGAGATACAGAAAATCTGGAGGGGATCACACAGAGAACTGTCAAGATGATTAGAGGCTTGGAGAAGCTGAAGGATGCAGGAATTAGGGTTTTTTTCCAATTTACAGCAATAAAATTACAGTTTTAGAGAAGACAAGGGTAGTCTTCTCACAGGGAGGCACAGTTATAGAACAAGAGGCTAAGGACATAATTTACTTCAGGGAAACACTTTGTGAGTATTAAAAAGAATTTTAAAAATTTTTTTTTTCTTTTTTTTCTTTTTTTTCACCATGAGAACAATGAACCATCCAAGATTTGGACCTGCAAGATCTAATCTGAGGCCCTGCTCTCAGAAGAAGTTGCCTCACATGAGCTTCCCACGTTCCTTCCAGTCTGGACTGTCCTGTGGCTCTGTGATTGTCTCTGATCCACATGGTCCATTTCTCTATCTGAGATGGCAAATGTTATCACTAAGCTGAGGAGGAGTGCAAACCACAGTAGGTTACAGCTTCTCTTTGAGCCTGCCCAACCAGAGCTCTTCCTGCACTGTGCCTCCTGAGTGGCAACTGTCCTCATTGCTTAGGCAAAATCCTCTGATGTAATAGGAGAATAAATCAGGGTGCTGGGCAGAGGTCTGCAAAGCTACCCATGGGAACAGGACATCCAAACATCCTAGCTCATTTTGAAACTCTCATTCCAATCCTAGCAGCAAGGTCCTATTTTTTACTTGACTTAGATAAACAATGATTATTAATTTAGTTTCACTTCTCAGAGGAAATGGTAGCACATTTCACATATGATTGTGTATTTATATTTGGTTGTAAAAGGGCATTCCTAGCAAAACTGTAAGATGAAATATACTGATTCTGTGTTTAAAATACTTGTCATTGCTATTTGAAACTTAAATATAAATATGAACCATAAAGAACTGCTTATCAAAGGCATTTAGTTTGGCATCAGGGTGGCAAAAACAATACAAAAGACCTAAGACACACACAATTATTTTAATAAGATATTTTTAGCCTTAGACACAACAGGGAAGGGTGGGAAATCTTGTTTTCTCTTTCTCAGAAGAGGAAGAAAAGTCAGAAAACACAGTAGTAGTCACACAAGCACAGATTGTGAGAGTCCTTTGACTTGCCTAATTTTTTCAGTTCTTCCTGGGCAACTCTTAAATACCTTTTAATTCAAACAATTATAAAAATTTTATAAGAGGACTCTACATTCAACTGCTGTAACTCTGCTGACTCTTGTACTATTACTTACCACTCACAGCACAGAATGAATGGGCTCTATTCATATATTCAGCACTAGCAGTTACAACTGTGAGCTGAAATCTCCAGAGACAGATTGCTTTTTCTTATTTGCAGAGGTAGAATTTCACAAGACTCAATGTTAGAACAAGTCAGGATCCAAAACAGCAAGCATAAGAAAAGCAAATCTTCCACTGACTGCCACAGTCACTCTGCATGAGTAAGATCCATTCAGAATCCCACATGGAGAGCGTACACTGAAATTTCATACACACCATACTTTGGCATTGTGGTGCACACAAAAAAATGGAACCCTGAAACTCAAGTTTTGAAGTGGAGGGTGTTCCTGTAAAATTGTTCATCACCTGCAGCATTTAGAGACTGTCTTAAGAGCATCTGTCTCAAAGACAATTCTTGCTGCAGTCCAGGAGGAATTTTACCCACAAGAGGACTCCAAGATATTAACTTAGACAAGAAGAAAACCCCATCAGCTCTACATATTTCACTCTGCTTTTAGCATCAGCTACACCAGTATTTTGTTCAGTTTATGTAATATTTTTAGGCTGAAGAAGTATTTTTTTCTTATTTTGTTCAAAAGAGATTTTGTTCAAGAGCTTCTTTTGAACAAAATTCCTAAGATAAGCCACTTCTTACTGTACAGGAGAGCAGTATATAGTGAACAACTTCTTTACACTAAATGCCTCATGGCATTTTGTCTTTGCCATTTATTAAACTTCAGGAAGGTTAGTAGTGAGATCCTAAATACAGAGTAGCTCCAAAATCACTGGGGACTGCAAAGGCAGGTTATATACTTAGTTCCATAATGAATCCAATGCACCACAATTACACAAGTTTAAAAACATCTCAATGAAACCTGGAATGCAATTATTTCTGGATTTAAATAACTGACAGTGCAGTCCACCAGGGAAAAGCTAGTAAATGAAATTTTAAATCTTGATCTATGACATCACTAAACAAAACCAAAATGCATATAGACAAGAAAAAAAAAAAGCAACATAAGGAGGATGTATGCAAAATACAGAAAATACAGTAAATTTTGCAAATCTCAGCATCTCTTTCTAATGACAAACACTTGCATCACTAATATCCTGTGCATCAAAAATAAGCATTAGTGAATGGATACTCTTTCCTTTAGTGTTCCCTTTTTAAAGCATCCATTTATCTTTGGAGGGAAGCATCATTTCCCTGGCATCTGAAGTTCCCTTGGGAGTGCCAAGACTTTGTATTGCCTCTCATGTAGCCATGAATTTGACATCAGTGTTTCTTAAATTAATGTCTTTTAATACTTACTCTAGCTCAACTACTTGGAAAGCATCTCTAATTTCACTTGTTGGCAGCTCTCAGTGACTGGTTTTAGTATTTTATGGGAATATCTATCTCAGACACCACAAGCCCTCTAAAAAAAAGAGCTGCAGGCAAGACCACTACAGTTCCTCTAAAGTCTCTGTAGGAAATTGCAGCATTCACTCTCTCCTAGACAGAAAGATCCACTTCTCTCCACTGAAAAATCACAGCAACTAACTCAGGTCCAACACCAAACTTTTAGATGGTGACTGTTGGATGAAAACAACACAGGTACTGGAAATCAATTCCCAGACTTGCTGAGATCACACAGCTCACACTAACTGCAGTTCACACATGTGGTTACTCCTCTGTGGGTAGTTCTCATGGTTTTACTAAGCAGTTTGTGAGATGTGAAGTTTTAGTTACGGTCCCAGTGCTAAAATCATATTATTATCTGGAAATCTCAGTTTTCATTTAAGGAAAAAAAAAATTAAAATCTGGTTTCCAGAAGCTGCAGCTGCAGAAAAAAATGAAATGGAAAAGACCCTAAAAATTCTCAATGCCAGAGGGTACTGGACCACAATGATGTGACTTCAGAAAAGATAGCATTAGGATTTCTGGAACTTAAGACAAGATTTTTTAATAGCTCAAGGCAATGTCTCTGGCATCGTTCACCTTTTGAAGCCCTATATATGTAACCTCTAAATACCAGACATTTCAATTCAGAGGTGACGTATTTTGATTGCCTTTTTAAATGTTAAACGGTTACATTATTCATTATATGAAGAAACACCCTTAAAATAAGAAAACCTTCAACATTTTTACTTGCTTCTACAAACTCCACTAATGCACAGCACAGTCATGAGTATTTTCATTGTGATTTACAGCACTACTAAGTCTCAACTCAAAAGCCCACATCAGGCCTCTGAGGATCAGGAAATTAATGTAAGCAATGCCTAGGATCATCCTTTTTATACTTTCAGCTTCCAAGCTTTAAAGATACCTCTGGGTTCCTAGATATTCATTTTCCTCTGAAATTGGAAGAAGTAAAGATTTATTTTTTTTTCTCCTTGTTCTCTTGCTCTTAAATGAAAGCTAGGATTCCACTCAGGCACACAGGAGGAAAGGTTTTAAGAAAATTTTTCTATATCTTTGATAAAATTGCAAATATGTGTTTTGTCTTACAGTATCCTGTGCCAAAATGCATCCTATCTCTGTCCTGGCAGACAAGCTTTAGATGCTGGCATTTTACTTGATAGCTCCTGAACTTGAATCACAGACTCAGAATCATTTGGATTGGAAAGACCTTTAAGATCATTGAGTCAGTCAAGTCCAGCCACTACTGCACATCAGTATCTGCTTTCCAAATCAAAGCATTAATGCTCTGCCATTGCATTCCTTACATAATTGTCCCAACGATTTGAAGAATAATATCCATGTTAGACCAGACTCTTGGAGACAGCGAAAAGACCGAATTCAAACTACTACCTTACACTTGCTGTCTATTTCCCTTAATTTTCCTAATTTTTGCACCTCCATTGGCAAGTGCCTGCACTGGCCAGTCTCACAGTCATTAGTCATGGGAAGAGAGAAGGAGGTTACCCTTACAATGGGCTCTTGCAGCCAGAGACGAATGAGAGTCGCGAGGGTGTAGTACATCACGAGCAGAAGGATTGGATTGGCATGGTGATACCAATACAACTTTTGATTTTTGATGATCATCCAAGTGCTTGAGCAATTTGTCTGAGTAAGAGAAGTGACACCGAACAACCTGTGAATACAAAAAACAAAAGCAGCCACATTAGATAATAAACACCAAATCTTAAAAATGTTTAAAAATACTTTGAAGGGCAATTCTTGCTTATGTTTAATACCAATTGCTCTGTTCAAAAATAGCATCTGCCATCACATCTAAAATGCAGTGAGTATTTTCATTCCACATATTTAGTCAAAAGAAGTGGTTTTTGCAATCACTTTTCAACATGAAAAACATGGGATTATAATAACATTATATCTACTATGTCCAGTGAGAAAACTTGCAATGACCTGCTCCTTGTAGATCCAGAGCTACAGAAAGTGGGAAGAGAAATCTGGCTGCAAATCCATTTGGCAAATCACAGCAACATGACATTTCAGAGATTTAGTAAGCTGACGTGTAACACCACTTCAGTCACCCTGCCAGGACACAGTGGTAAAGTATATCTTCTTGGCACACTGAACAGTTTACTGGTCTTTTCTTTTAAAAAGCTAATACTATCAATAAATTGTTCTCTAATTATGCCAACGTTTAGAAGCATATAGGGCTCTACTGAATTCATAACTTTTGTGAACAAAAAATGAAAATATTCAGAAAGGTTATTGCTTCAGATGATCAAATAATTGCGGGAAGAAAATGAAAAAAAGGAATTAAAAGTATTATTATCAATGAGATGAGATATTTGATGTTCCTGGAAAAACTTGGATTAAGTAAGGAACATACGCTGGCAAAAAACCCACTTAGTATTAAAAAAATTCCCAACCTTTTCAATTTAATACAAGATATTGGATACTTAGTAGCATCCAACTGAACTTGAATCCAAATACTGAAACAATACTAATAGGAAACAATAATTAATCTGGCTCTTTCATTGTAAAAAGTTAGGGCATGAGCTAAAAGCAGCACGCATCAGTATTCGTTATAAACTTTTGTCTATTGACAAAAGCGTTTCTTACCATAATGTCTGTGAGAGTTTTCATTTTTTACCAAAACAAGGTCTAAGAGACAATTAAGAAGATCTCCTTATTGGTAGAACAATAAATCCCAAACTACTGTTCCTCTGAAAGGGTTTGGGAAACCAAACACATTAATAAAAAAGCAAACCCCAAACCAAAACATGCAAAATTTTCTGCTGGGGAATTTAATTTTTAAGAGTGTCTAAAAGCTTAGTTTTTCCTTAACCTAGTAAGATCCAACACAAAAAGCTGAATGAATACAAAGAATAAGTATGACATTCAACAGCGATGTGGAGCCTGAAATTTGTCTTTGGACATTGTAAAATGAAAATGTTATACCTGTTTGTAACTGGGGATTTGCTGCATGGGCAGAATACCATTAACTCCCAGGAGTGCTCCACAGCATTTTATTAAGCAATCTATCAGCAGTCACTTCTCTTTCTGATTGTCAACACAGGCCAAAGGTATAAACTTTAAGACCTTTCAGAGCTTTTGGGTGGATACAAGATTGGGAAAAAAACTTTAAAAAAACTCTGCATACAAAGTAAATTGCTGTAATTTAAAGGAGCTGAACGAGTTGTGTTTGGAGCTGACTCAGACTCAAACTTCCTTAGCATCCAAGAACATTTGGAGCTGATGTTATAGTTTGGCTCCATCTTGGTGAAATTCATGCTGGATTGTAATCTGTTCATTTTTCTATCAGCATAGAGGAACATCTTGATTGTCTGCTTGCCTCTCTCCTACTGACCTGTCATTTTTGCTCATCAGTGATCAGGGTTGTTGAGTTCCTATTAGCTGTAGAGTTCCTGTTAGTTTCATCTTTTGCCTTTGTTTCACAACAAAGTTCTCCATCTTTGGTTCATTTTAAGCTTTTCTATGTAAGTACAGTATGATTCAGCCTATTTCTCTCTCATAATCATCAGAATCAGAGTGAAATCCAATTCTTACTGAAATGCAAAATCTTTCCACTGAAAGATTGTGATGAGTATTTCCTACAGAAATGAGGGAAAGTTCCTGAAGGTTCTCAGAACCTTCTGCCAAGCAGACATGGCCTTCATATCATATATTCCATTCCTATAGTATGCTTTGTAATATACTATAGCTAGAAAGCCAGAACAACTTGTGTTTTACTTTTATCTCCACTGAAAAGAAAACATTCCACATAATCCTAATGGTTAGGAAATTTTATTATGTTTCAGTCATATTCTCATTCTCTTAGTTTCATTTGCTGGCTCCAAATTATTCATACATTACAATACTGGACATAATTCTGCTCCCTTCTGGTCCTGCATTCAGCAAATATTCCTAAGTTACAGCACATCTTTTCCCTCTAAGTTGCCACGTGGCCAGCAATGTAGTTTAATGTATTTCACTTCTATTTATTCAATGTATTTTGCTTTGTCTCATAAATCATGGATGTAGAGGAACCGCTCCTCATTTCTGATTTCTCCTTGGGCTTTGAGACTTGTTAGTCACAAAGATCTCAACAGAACTTTCCCTGTTTATCACGTTCAAAATGCTCCTTGTGTCTATTCTGGCCTCCAATAATGCTACAAGTTGCTGCTCACCCAATATTTATGCTTCATCATTATCCTCAATGAGAACTGATGGTGCAGAAAATTTTCAGAGGAACAGAATAATCTTCTCTTACACCAAGCTTCTAATTAGACAGGGACAACTGCCATAAAGTGTATAAGCAATATCAATTAGGACATTATTCAGTTCTGCATACTTCATTCTGCAAAGATGTCTTTACATTCAGTATTGATCCCAACCAGCTGTGTTTGAGTCCAACTCTGATCGCAGTATGACTTCATCTTACCCGACATACATGAATGCCACCAGTAAGGTCAGAATGAGTCCTAAGTGGGAGAAACCTGCTACCAAACAAGTCAAGTACATGTGTGCCTGGATACACAATATAAATAAAACAAATTATAAGAGACCTATTTATTAATGGATATATTCGGTTTTCCAAAAGGCTGCATGTGATGTCACAAAACATGTAGGCTAGCAAGATGGCAATAAAATAGTATTTCTACTCTTGCAAAGAACTAAAGCTGGGTTTTTCAAAGTCCTCAGTGGTATTCTGAAAAATGCATAGCAGAAATAATTTGGGAAAAGTTACAGAAATTCTAAAAGGCCAAGAGGAACTTTAATGTCTGGCTGAGAAATGCTCTGAAATAACACAGTGAAAAAGAGTTCTTATAATAAAGGTGGCATCTTTTTGTCCAGTTACTGTTCTATAAGCTTGTTTTCTTGGAAAAGATTCCTACTGAATCTGTGAATCATCCCTCTAGCAGATGCACCTCCATCTTTCGTTACTTCCCAACAAAGCTTTAAGCTATGACCATACTTAATTTCCACTTTCTGTATTAGTCTAACATTAAAATTCAGAAGAGGAATTTCAATTTCATTTGAAAACAGAAAAACAAATTCCTGTTGCACCCACAGATATTTCACCTAAGGAGCTGCCAAAGTTGCTAAAATTCTACATTGCTAAAAATTTTATTGCATTATTACATTATTATAAGAATTGGCAAAATTACTCATGTTACTAAATCCAAACAAAAAAATAGTTATGTAAACAAAAAATGTGTTTCATGTAAAGAATTTTCAAAGCAGTCGTTATATATCTGTTAGGTCTGTGAATTTTTCATTCACTATAATTATTTGGATTTTTTTTTTGTAAAAACATATCTGTAAGTTCGGATCCTACATGTGCTCATGTTTTAGGAGTTGACTTTAGGCATGTATTTGCCTTGCAACTTTCAAGGCCAGGAAAGGAAGTAATAATTCTGACTTCCTGCATAATGTAGGACACTCAATAATTCTTCTATTGAACAACGATCTTGTGGTTGAATAAGAGTTTATATTCTGGAATGGCATCCAACCTTGACTTCAATTGATAGAATATCTACTGTCTCTTAATGTTTTCCTATGAGTTTTAGCTTCTGTAATAGTTTTGTCTAGATGAGATTTCCAGTTTCTGCATCTTCCTACAATTCTGTGTACTCCTTTACACAGGACTCTTCACTACACAACAGAGCAGGGGGTCATTTTACTATATCATCTCTGAGTTTGCATGAAGATTACAGCTTGAAGAAAATGTCTGCACCAAACCACTCTAGGAGCTGCTTTTTCTGATTTAGCATTTAATATTACAGGATGGTTTTTTTTCTGTGGCCAAGACCTGTTGCATGGTTATGCCCAGCAATGGCATCAGAACATTTTAGTGCATTGGGTTGGATTTGGGCAATCCATCTTTGTAGAACTTCTGAACATATGTTGGATTTTATGAACTGCCTGAGTCTTTATTTCATCTGGATATCTTCTATTGCATATTTATTTCACTCTCCTCACATGAAAGACGAGAGTGGTGCCTGCAAGTCTAGGGTAGGAGAATGGAATATCAAGACTGACATTTGAATAACTGAGCCCTAAAATCGAGATGCTAAAAGTGATCAAATGAGAGAAGAAAAAGGAAGAAAAGTAGAGTAAGCAAAGAAGAGGAGAATAAGGGAAGGGAGAATCAGGGAGGAAAGAGAGCAACAAATTCTGTAGAAATGGGCAAATAAATAACATATTTGGAGAAGGTAGTGGTGTTTGTGGTAGAAACATTATTTTTCTGGGGCAAAAAGGACTGAAATACAGGGAGAAAAGTCACAACTTCATATTTCACAGTCCAAGCCCTGAATACTGAGTTTTACGAAGAAGAGTATTTGAAATACTGAAAGGGCTATGTCCCAAACTCTAAACACTGCTTGAAGAGTGAACCTTTTTCCAAACATGGACTTAAAATATGTGCATACTGTTGTCAAGCTTGAAAATGTTCATGGGTAAGAGAGAGAAAGGAGTGAAAGGAATTAGAAAATAAATAAGCATAGAGAAAACATCATTCCTACACAATCCTCCTAAAAATCAAGGGTCTCCTTTTCATATACAAGCCATCCTGTTGGGTTTTCTGTACTTGGATGACAGAGCTACACAGAAGTTAACATCCACAAACTTATATGCATAACATCTCTTCCAAGGTAATGCTATGAGCCACCCCACTCCCTCTCTTTGGCTATGTGCCCAAAGAAACACGTGCTTTTGGAAAGCACTCAGCCAGCTCTGTGGTACCTTCAGACCCATCCTGGCCTTCCAGAAGGTCATTACTTCCCAGGCTATTGGCCAGGAATTCAGACCATACTGGGGCTACTGCTCCAGGGTACACTGAACTGACACCACATTTTTACAGAAATAGCAGAACACTGGGAGGAAAGAGGTAGAAGCATTGGCTGAAATGCATTAGGCATCCCAAAGAATTAGAGTTAAAGAGAGCAGAAGGCATTTGGTTTCATGTGGCTTTTTAAAGAGAATTAAAAAAAAAAAAAAGACTGAATGGAAAAATTGGCATTTGTCTTTCCAAATCATGTTATAAGATTCCACAGAGAAGGAGTTGATCCTTCATGCCTCCTCTTCAGCTCAGCAGGACAACTGTGTAGATACTGCAGCCACAAACCTCAGTTCACAGCTGGACTGAAGTTATTAAATGTATCCATATTGGAGTGATATAAGCTTTAAAAAGCATTGCAAGTATTTTTAGCTCTAAAAAGCCCTGCTTTGGTTCAGACTTGAATAATTCAGAACCGGCTAGGTGGATCTGTGCCATATTAATGACCATACAAAAATTTAATGTTTGGGTTGAGAAGCATTATGATAAATTTCAGCTAAACAGATCAAAATATTTTTTTTAATATCTATAAATGTAGACTAAGACTGGAATTGGTTTTCTTCAGCATGTTGCTATCCCAACGCTATAATACAGGCATACACAGAGTGAATGTAGACTTGGTAGGTAAGTAGATCTTTCTAACTTTTGTTTTAATGTCATCACATTTCCATAGCTGTTTAGCAGATGTCTTATGACCTCTTTTTTTTTTTCTACCAAGTTTTGGTTTCCATAGTTTCTATTGGATCAAAGCTTTTCAGGCAATGACAAAAGCAGCCCTTGTGCATCTCTCACCCTCTTCTGAACATCAGTGACTTTTCTTTTAAAGGAAAACTAATTTCAAAGCACATCTAATGCATGAGAAACCTCATGAAAAAGTGAATAGTTTAAAACTTATGTGCTAATATCATCCATATAATGAGGACAGAGAGAAATTATGAGCCATTAATCTGGAAGCTGTAGCAGAGAAAGGATATTTTTAAGGTTGGTGAATTACATAAAAGCTTGCAAAACCTGTAAATACAACAAAAATCTTAATTCAAGGAAAAAAAAAGGACCACATGAACAGCTGCAATAGAATCACTTTTCTTCCAAGTTCATTAACAGCTTTAAACTAAGATGATAAATAGTATCTACTCTATAAACGGCTTTTTGTTTTAAAGTAACCAGATAATCAAATTTTCTTTGAGACTATGTGACTGGAAGCTGTTAAGGAATGGGCATCCATTAAAAATGACCAAAGTCCAGACATTAAAACACTTCACATATCTGAAATAAAACTGCTTCCCTGGGGGGAATTGAAGTCTGAACATTTAGACTTGTGAGCTCTATGTTACATTTCCTCCAATAATTTAGCTATGTACTGACTTTCTATTACAAAAGCTTCCATTGCTTTTGAAGCAATAATTCCCCACCATTATCACTAAAAATTAGGTGTGGGTTGGTCTATTAATCCCTTGTTTACTGAGAGAAAACCTGTCTTCAAAAGCCTTAAATGAAGAAGATTTATCCTATCAATGGGTTTCTTCTTTGGATCCCCAAATCTTTTCATTACCCATGACACAGCTCAGCTTTGCTCAGAGTTTCTAGTGAGCATCAATATTGATGTTGCTCCTTTCAGCACATCAGCGAGCTAGAAAAGCAGCACGTTGCTGTAGCCTTCGGGGGCTTCTGCTGGGACTTCCAGAGGCTGTCATCTGATGAAGAAATGTACTGAAGCAGTCATTCCAGTACCTTTTCATTCCAATAAGACATCTGAGCATCTGGCACAGGGAGGACTGCTGGATAGGATAGCAAGATGGTGGTGAAATGGGGATTAAAGGCGAGGAAGAAATTGCTTTAGAAAATGCTTGTCTTGCCTGACAACTTAGCGAGAGCGACTCCATCAACATGATTATTCCTCACCAAGTCCAGCATTGTCACTGCTTTGACAGCAGCAGCCTGTTTAGGTTAGGTTAGCAGTTCACGTTTAGGTTAGGCAAATAGAATTTGTTCTCAAAAAAAATTAGGCAAATAGTTGTTTGTTCTGTCACTAAAATAAAACTAATCTAAATGCAGCAGAGTTTTAGGGTTTGGGGTTTTTTTTCCAAATAATTTCAGCTACAAACCAGAGGCAACTCAGGGAGGATGGAGGCTGCAGGAGTGCGACAGCCTTGCAGGGATGAGAGGATGGAAAGAGAACAGTCACCCCGGCAGAGAAGGCTGTTTGGCACCAGTGATTTGTCAGTTGCTCATCTTCCTCATGTACACACATATTCCCTGTGACCATAAAGAGGCATCACAAGCAACTAATGCTGAACAGCACCACCTGAGTATGGACAACACCCAAGTTGCCTGGAAAAAAATAAAAATATTTAATGTTCAGTTGGACTTTCTACTCAGAGATTAAAGTAACAGGAAAACAGGTCCAGGTGCCTAAGGAGTCGTGTGGAAAGCATGGGAAAGCCAAAGGCATGTTCAGAAACATCCATGGAGACAAAGGTCACAGAGCCCTTTGAGAGGGTAAACTTGGACACTCCAGCACAGAAGAGAAGATACAGCTCAAAAATGGCACAGCTTAACAGTGACATGGTTAACAATGGCTTTCTGTGCAAATTAGTAACTGAGACTATTGTTTTTTCAAAGTGAGTTGGCTGAGCTGCTGAAAGGAAAGGAGCCAACAGCCCCACCTCAGAAAGTCTCTAACAGGAAGAGCAGGGGACAGTCTGCTCCCAAAACTCAACCAGTAGCGCAGACCATGGACAGCCTTGTTGTCTGAAGCTCAGGTGCTGGGAGACAGAAGAATTCAGGTAAAACTTCAGCAGAAGTCATTTAGGAGGAGGAGACAGTGCTCAGATAACCCCAGTGAGCATTAGTATTCAGTGGGGTGGTGCTGACCAGAACATGGGAGTGGCCTGGTACAACTAACCATCCTACTGCCTAAGAGCTTTACTGCTGCCTCTTAGAGCAACATGTGCAGAAGAAAAAGTGTGGCTTCACACTATTTTAACTTCGAGGTAACTTGGTCTGTGATCTAGGATTCAGACTCCAGCCAAAAGCTTTGTGCTTTATTCCAAGTTCTGGCTATCTCAGGAGGGTTATGTGATTCATCTAACTTCTCTGTTAGGGAATTTTTCCACCTCTGAAAAAGGAGCGATGATACTTTTCAGTCACATTGGGACAGTCTGCTAGGTTCAGTGATGTATGCAGAGGATAAAGAGATTTTCCACTTACTCAGCTGGCAGTGAAAGAGATTGAAAAAAACCACAAGAGTGATGGATACCTTCATCAAGAGATTCTGCAGTAGAAAGTATGAGCAAAGAAAATAGTCCTTTTTAGCAGCGAGTGCACTAAGGCAGAAATAAAAGCTATGATTCTCATTTGGCTTTAAACATAAAAAGGAAGTAAAATAGCAGGATATGGGAAAAAAGGTAATGGGATAATGAACAATAATGCCTGGGAAATGTTTTGAAATTGCCCAGTTTCAAAACGAAAGAAGTATAACAGCTGATTTAAAATTGGTTATAAATTGAACATGATTGGCTCAGCTTTTATCAGCAAGTTCCAAACTTCAGCTAAATGAATGTAAACAAGAGATTAAGCACTTCCGACCTGTGAGTGTTTAGAGAAACTGGTGTAGACTGCCCCTGTATGGACAAGGACTAACTTCCCAGTGTGCGCTCGACCGAGGTTACTCAGGATTGCCTTTTTTACCTCCAAGGAATGTGCGATGATTCATTTGTCAATGTTGATACACTGAGCTGAAAACACACAGTGTTAAATATTCTTCATTGCAATTTCTGGTGATGCCAGAGTATAAAGATGATTGTTCTTGAGCAGACCTCAAGAAAACAAGTTTGTATGTCCAAGAGAAGTTTGCTAATTACAATCCATATCTCCTAATACCACAGAATAATAGGAATACAAAGCTGGTAGGAGCAGAGGGCTTTTTTCTCTTTTCTGTCCTTGTTTTCAGGCACTTGATCAGTGACCATAGAATGCAGATCTGTTTTTCAGAAAATAAGAAGAGAAAATTAAGGGATTGCTTCTTTGCAGCCACCATTGCATGTCCACACAGGACAGGCTGTGATGGGCAGGGAGTCTATTCAAGTGTCAATGTTGGGATTGGACACTTGCAAGCCCATGGTGTGTATGGGGGGCAGAGTGATCTCCCTACTCATGAGGAGAGCTTCTGCTAGCAGGGAGGTGTGCTGATCACAGAAGAGTAAGCTACCTGAGACTGTGCAAAAGTGAGACAGCTATGTCATCAGAACAGTTGCACGCCCAATTCACTTGAATCAGAGTCATGAGGCAAGTTTTTCACAGCATATCAGCAGCTTTAAAATCTTCACCACTTCCCTCTGTCCCTCTCACCTCTGCAGCTCAGTGCATTCAAGGAAGACGTGCCTCTGTGCAACACACAGCTATCTGGATGCAGGAGACATCAAGGAAGAGGAAGTTCACCGAAATTATGTCACACAATGATAGCTGATTTTTATATTTGCAACTCACTCTCCATTTTCAGATGCAGTGTGGTCATTGTTGGGAGTGAAAAGGCTCCCCTCTTCCCACTAATGGGAACCTGCTGAGACCAGGGCCAGCCCCACCAGGCTGCCAGGGGGCTCACCAGTGGCAGGCTCACCACTGTAGCATAATATGACTGGGAAACCAGTCTGTCCTACGTGCAGAAAACCATTGTTTTTACAAGGTCTTAGCACACATCTCAGTTTACATCCCTTTCAAGTCCAGTGGAAGACAGAGGGGTGTAAATCACCTGGGGTGCATTGTCAGTAACATGGATTAAATTGTGCCTGCTTATCCCAAGGCTGGATTTGGCACTTGATGCAGGGGGTGGTCACGGTGAATGCTGACAGCTATGTCATGCGGGTGGAACTGGGAAGGACTGCTCTCCAGGCAAATTGCTACCTACTACTTCCTCTCTTGCTTTTTCCACGTTCAACCTTTTATAATAAAGGGACCCCAAAGAAGGCCACCTCATAGTTTAGAAAGAGATTATAATAACAAGGACGATTATCGTCTTTTGTCAACAGGAGAGTGAACTTGCATTTCTAAGCTGTTAACAGAATCATTCCCTTCCTTTGCAAAACATTTTTTAACAAATATAAAGAATCTGAAGTTCTGAGAAAGTCTATAGGCTAAAACATTCTAAGTAGAATTAAACATCCTAAAATGTGGTGCATTATAGAGCTACTGTGAAACTCAGCAGCAAATTTCTGTAAAGAATAAGGTCAAATACCTAATGTCTCCTCCTCTGAGAGAAATTGTAGCTCTCTAATCAAATCTGGTCATCATAACCGACAAGGTGGCTGGCCTGGTATGTTTTGGAGCATGCTCTGCAACTGCAAAATGTACCTTTGCTGATAGAGGATGATGGAAACAGACAAGTGCAGTGCAGTGTCTTTACATGGCAAGTATCCAAGGGTCTGGCCTCTGCCCTGGCAGTGGTGCTGCAGTACCATGGTGAGAAGCGCCTAAAAATACCAGGCAGAAGGCATGAAAGCTACTGCAGCCAAAGGGCAGCTCAGTATAGGATACAGAAATTAGCTTTAAATACGCCATCTTTTCAAACACTGGCTTGTGATCAAGTCAAAGGGCAACCCCAAAAACCTCAGAGTTTCCTACAAGGTTAAGAAAATTCTGCCTCTTAGAGGTGAGTGACCTTTGAGGCAGGTGCCAAAGAGGGTCTGCAGCAAGGATTAGCAGTGGCTGAGCCCAGGTGAAACATGTTGTCCCGCTCTTGGCTCCAGTGGAGCTACAAAAGCAGCAGCAGAGCAGGAGATCAGTGCCTTGCCCTGAAGAGGTAATCAATCAGCTACATCTCACTATTTTGGCAATATCTGCTCTCCTAATGGGATTTTATTCACAAGTTTATTGTCTAACTTAGGAAAAAAATTACAGCTGGATGTCCAACCCTGATCTGACAACTCCAGGAACATTTTTGAGACAGTGCTTAAGCATTTATAAGCCTGTTGAACAGAATATTTGGGCTACAAAATACAAATCTGTATCAAAGCTTCCAGGGAAGTCCAAATGAAGGATTTTGGACTGGACTCTACTCAGATTTATCTGAAAACAAACTGAATATCCTACATCTACCATCTGTAGCAGATAGGTTTTCTCCAAAAGTAAAAGACTAATTTAGGCAGGCTTATTATTAGTTACTGTAAAGCCTATTTAAAAAGTCCTGCTGAAATATATTTATGGACATCTTTCAGATGAAAATTGCCTCTTGAACAAAACTCCTTAGACTAGACTTTCCGACGCATACTGCAGCAAAGCAATCAGTTGTGTAATTCCAAATTCCCATTCACTTAGGAAGGTGTGAAATCAGGTACCTCTGTGAAGTGGATGACACTACCTGGACTCCTATGTTTGCCTCATTTTGTAAGTGAGATGCCTTCCATAGATGAAACCAGTTGTATTTAAACTATTTTGAACATTACTTGCCTGAAAACTACAAGCAAGACAGACCTAAACTATAGGAAAGCACACAGCTTTTAATTTACATTGGATTGCTGGATCTTTAAATTAATATGCCTATAAGTACAGTTTTGGACAGGAATAACTCAACTGACTCAGAACAAACTTCATTCCACTGCACTGATCCTATTTCTTCATGTTGGCAAGGCCTTATCATTTCCCCAACTACATTCTTTTGCCAAAATAAACAATATCAGGAAGAAAGGAGGCAGCAATCAGAAAAATGGTGAACATATTACTGTGTATTTTTTCAGGCTGTGACACTGTGTACCTGATTTCTAAAGACATTTTAGCTCATTGGCTTGTTTTTATTAACTTGAGTGAAAAGAATTTTATGGTAGAAACATGGTACTTACTGAATTTTGCTTTAAACGGATACTTCTTGTTATTTTTTTCCCCATCTTTGCAATATTTGCATATTGCAATATTGATTTTCTGGCCCTGTGACTACCCCTGGCATACCAGCTATATTCAGACTTTTCAGTACACTGTACATTTTTCAATCTGCAGATCCCAGTGCTCACTCCCTGGCATTTCAGCATGTTTGTGTTTATGCCACTTCTACCTGCACATCACAGATCGAGACAGCCATAGCAGCAGCTGTGAAACTTCATAGGACAATCATCAACATCAAGACCCCCATGTTCAGTAATATTACTCTGGCAAGTACTTAGGGCTATGTTCTCACAATATCCTATTTTTGGGAGGGAAGTGCTTTGTTTGCGCAATCTCATAAGGTTTCAGGGCAAAATATGTAAATTCAGCAGATGTCAGGTTGTCCCTCCCAAGAAAACTGCTTTCCTCTGGTGACATTGTTCAGTCACTTCTTACAATCACAAATGGTGAATTTTGAGTTGAAGAGCTCTTAAAAGGAAGCAACAGCTCAAAGATGGTGCAAATCTAAGCTGAACGATACTGTTAACTTGAGAATTTCTTGGTTTGTTTGGATGTAGTTTAACTTTATTTAATCTGAAATCAGTCAATACTCTGACAAGCTGAATGCATTGCTATTCAGAGAAAACACAGTTTTTATTGATCAGAGAAACCACTTGTACATTTCTTGTAAACTTGAGAACTCAAACCCAGAAAGGAGCTTTTTAAAACACCAGACTTGCATTCTGCTGATACAAAAAATGTCCACCAGCAGCCCAACAGGAGCAATTTTCACATCTGCCCTTGAAATTCAGAAGAACTTATTCTGAGGATTGGGGTCCTCAAAACTTTACAGAGAAATAAAAGTCTTTCTTTCATATGAAATCACAGAATAATTTAGGTTGGAAAAGACCTCTAAAATCATTGAGTACAACCATTAAACCAACACTGCCAAATCCGTCACTAAACCGTGTTTCTAAGTGCCATGTTTACAGATCTTCTAAGTATCTCCAAGGATGGTGACTCAACCCTTTCCTGAGCAGACTCTTCCAATGGCAGACAATTCTTCTGGTGCAGAAAGTTTTTCTAATGTCCAATCTTAACCTCTCCTGGTGCCACTGGAGGCCATTTCCTCTTGTCCTGATGCTTGTCACTCAGGAGAAGAGACAACCCCCACCTCTCTACAATCTGCTTTTACAGAGCAACAAGGTCACCTGTGAGCCTTCTCCAGGCTTCTCCCTGTGTCTTCTCCAGAACAATTCTAGTTCCCTCAGACATTCCTCATGAGACTTCAGCACCAGCATTTTTGCCCTTCTCTGGGCATGCTCCAGCACCTCAATGTCCTTCTTGTAGCAAGGATTTGGGGAATCAAATTCTTTTCTTGGCATATAATTTGCCCATGAAAGCCATGTACTAGTATTAATGGGAACTCTGCATATTTAGCACATCTTCAAACCAAGATTGTACATAAAATAGCAAGGTATTGATTTTCTTCGAGGATGAAAAATGCTAAAATATTTTTTTCTGCAGCATTCCAGTACACGTCTCTCATTTTAACTCGTCTAACCACTGCTTATGTATCAGATCGACTCAATCATTAAAAATCATCAGTGGCATTTTCTCACACTAAGATTTTCACTTCCTAGCTCTGGTATCACCTGTCTTGATGCTCTTCAAAGACATCTCCCTGAAAGCAGGTCAAAGCAGATCCACAATAGAAAGAACTGCAAATAAAGAAACAAGGAATGCTGCTCCTTCTGCTGCCATTGTGTGTACATTGTTGTTGTGTATATTCAAACATAATCTCCCACATAATTTGGAACATCAGTCCCTCACATGATTTCATGTGCAAAAGGCAGAGTACTCAACAGTACCAGTTCAAGAGAAAGTCTGCAGGAAGGTAACGTAATTTTTTTTGGTTACAAAAATGTCAGTACATACTCTGAAATCCAGCGCTGGGACTTTTTTTAACCCAAACTCTGAAGGTGCTTTTCTTTTCTACACCAAGGCAGAGGCAAATTGCTTGCAGCTTGATTTTTTAATTTCAAAAATTAATGACCAAGTTAAAGAGCCTTATTCGTACTGAACAAAATTTTGTCATAAAATGAAGAATCACATTATTTACAATAAAAGAAATTGCTAAATGTAGACAATTATCTTGAGACTAAATTGAAACAAATAAAAATAAATAAATTTAAAATTAATAGAGAAAATAATAAAGAGAAAAAAGGGACTTAAATTACATGAAGAAAGTTTCACATATTGCAGCTAAATTGTGTGAAGCACATATTTCTTCTCCTTGAGAAAATGTTATTGCTCTCTGTTGCTAAAAACTGAGTAGATATCCTCAAAGCCAAATGGTTGAGAATTTTGAAGCCATTTTCTTTTTATTTTCCTAAAACACAGAGGAAGTAATATAAAGGTTTTAGGGAAGTTCAGAGTATTTCAGCTTCTTGGCATTAGAAATCATCCATTCTCCTACCTCGACCTCTAGGTGGCACAAAAGAACCTAAACTAAACAGGTTTTTATGATTTTCAGGTAGTGTTATACAGTCCCAATCAGACTCCACAAGTCACCAATTCCAACATCACAAAACACACATCTACTAACCTGTATTAAATAAAATCTCAAAATAAGTACTAAAGTAACAGCTACTGTAGCTAGACAGCTCAATTTTACTGCTTTTATTAGTGCACTGAGAGATAAATAATTAATTGATTCTCCACAGTACCTCTAATTTCCTTTCATGTTCAGTTCATAATAGTTAAAAGGAACAAGAGGTTTACTAGAAATAAAGTTAATGTTCACATTTAGTTTAATGTAAGGATTACTATAGCATTAAAAATACATACCATAAAAACCAGTTTGCCATCAAAATCCAGCAGAAAAAAAAAGTAATGAGCAAAATACATCCCTTACTTCATCTTATTTTAGATTACAGTGTATAGAAAATTAAAGGGACAGTGAAATCACAGCCAGTCAATATTTACTGCAGAAGTTACTAGAAATCCTGCTTTTTTCACTTGAAGTAGCTGGTGGTGTGAAGATCAGCATGTTCTATGTAAGTGACCAGAGAGAATTTTTATATCAACAGTCTAATACGCATAGTACATGAAGGACCCCAGGAGCTCTCAGTCGCTGCACACAAAAATGCCACCACAAAAGCACTTTGCTCAGTTAAGACACTATGACATTAGACACCAGAGGGTTTCTTTTCTTCTACAAAAAAACCAAACGTGCATTTCTACACTTGCCCTTGTATCAATGTTGCCATCTATTTCCTTTATTTCCTGCATTAGCCAAATCATTCGCACTCACTTCTGAGGAACACCCCGAGCAAAACCGAAAGTCACCTTCCCCTCCTAACCTGCTCCACCTGTCTGCAGTTACCCAGTCTGGACTTTCACCACTCTATCATTCAAAACCATTCCATCAGAAATGATTTGACTCTTCCACAACAGAACAAGAAGATATATGTTAATTTTGTTAAAGCATTATATGGAAGATCATTTTCATCAACGTGATAACAGAGCATTGCATCACATACCCACCATCAAACAGGAAAGGAATTTCTCTCACCTGGCATAGAAATCTTTTGGTGGAACAACCTCCTGAAAGAACTGTAGCTGGTACAGATAAAGTCCAATCAAGTGTCCCGCACTGAATATAGCCATTAATACACACAGACAGCTGAATATCAGCGGATCAAATGCTTGGCAACAGGACCACCATGTGCACAGGCCCAAAAACACAAAGAAATACACTGCTGAGGTCAAAGATGGCACCATCATACCTGTAAAAATAAAAACATGGAGTGTTGGAGAAGTATGGGAAATATCAGTATTTGTTAAATCTTAAATTTGACAAGATGCATATTAAAAAAATTTGATCCAATTAGTTTTCTGTTAATTATTACAATTAGCTCTAAAGAATGCTATTAACTTTGAGACTAGAAGAGAAGGATCTTCTTTTGTTTTGATTTGTTCTATTCACTTATGCCATATCTCAGTACTTAGAACACAATCACTCTCCAGACTTTCCCCTGAGATGGAATTTTCTCTATGTAAAGATGTTTCATAAAGCATGGAGAAAAACAGAAAGTGGCTGCAAGGGCAGCTAATACTGCCTGAGACCAGCAGTGTATGAATTTTGAATATAAGGTACTAAGGTGGCATGAACAATGAAGAGCCTTCCCATATAGATATTGAAATACCTTGACATATTAAAACAAAATAGACCCTGATTCATATATTGAAATGAAGAGATTTACATAAAATTTACAGAATAATCAGTAAATGTTTGATTTTTTAAAAATTGATAGCTCCTTGAAATGTGTAATTTATGTATGAAAAATACTCTGCTGTCACACACGTATACATTGTTTTTGCTTTTGCACAAAACAGGAGTTGAGTATGCCACTTCAGAAAATGTCCAGCTGGTGAAGGGGACTTGATGCTCTCCTGGCAGCCTGCAAAAATAAGTTAGGGAGCAGGAAAGACATTCATGCCTAACGGTGGCAATTAAGAGAAAATTACGTAAGAGCTTGCAGCCAGCACAGCAGCCCAGTGGATTCTTTGAAGCAACAGTACCAGAGATAGCAGGTGTCCCTGCCTAGATTTATTTTTAAGCTTTTAAACTAGTACATGTCTAGGAGCCACCTTCCTCAGGACAGACCTGCAGGCTCCTAGTGGCCCATAGTTCCAGTGTGCCTGCTGGCCCTACCCCTAGCCGGCTTGACCTGTCTTTTGGGAGCAGCCTCCCAGGGCCAGTCCCTCACAGAGCTGAGTCCAGGCACTGTAAGGACTCATATCCACATGAGTCATTTGCCTGAGCTTCACCATCACATCTTTCACATGCTATTTTAAGCTTTCACCTATGGTGCTACAAAACTTCATCGAGAAATTTCTGCCTCAAGCCCATAACTATTTCCTTTCTTCTTACAAAGAGACACTTTGTCTGTATTCAAACACTTTTGGAGAATGAGAATCCATGAGATCCTAAAATAAGTTATGTATTATGGCCGGTTACTCTGGCTGTGAGAAATACAAACTTTATTTCTGGTCTGAAATTGCCTAGGTTTACCATTTAACTGTTGGCTCCTACTATCAATTCTACTAGATGAGATACCTTAAAAAATGAAAGCATTTTGTATCTTTGTCAGTTTTTTTGGGCTGCAGTCAAGTCACTCTTCATCTTTTTGGCATGGTAAGTAAAGAAGTATTTAACTTATAAAGCTCAAGGTCTCGCTCTGAAGTACAAGCTTCTCAGAGCTCAAGTACTTTTTGTAACTCTACTCTGAACACCTCCCACTTCTTGGCTTGTGCTGGAGCTCCACAGGCAAGCTGCTTATCACCATTCAGAAGAAACTGCCTCCTGCCACTGCTGCACAATCCTTCTGCTTCCCCTTGAACATGGATGATGTTCACTTATGTAGAGTGGCATCAGGCTTTTTTTGGTTTTGTTTATTTGG
>VXBQ01006556.1:548991-591053 GCA_013400175.1 Phainopepla nitens
ATGTAAGGCTGTTTATCAATCTTGCCTTAATGAAAGAACCTGCCTTACTATAACAGCCACACCTCTGATTCTCATAATTCAGTATCAAACCTTTTTTGTACTGTTGTTTTATACTTCATATACTGATAATTTATATGTTAAGTTGCAATGTTTTTGCGCATCACTCCATTCAAACATGTGAGTTGGCAGATAAATGGTAATCTACAATTCCATGATCTAATTTTGAATTCAGTAGTTACAACCGATAGTAATTTTGTACACTTCTGTTCTGGCTGTAGCTGATTATGTGGTATTAAATCAAATGTCTTATAAAAAGGTGGGCTATATAACATCAAAACAGCTACTCTTACCAACTAAATAAACAACAGGAAGTCTGCTTATCACTCTTTTTACACACTAAGTGGTCAAACAAATAACATTTTTTCAAAGGCTATGTGAATACATATTTCCTTTTTATTCTTAGAAGTGATGAAACCAAATGTATGAATTCACTTTAATATAAATATACATATATATATATATACACACATATATATACACAATACATATATAGTCATTTATAATATGCCCCCCATTCACCGTTTGGTTATAAGAGCAACTGTGAAAATCATAAACGGAATGACAGGGCCACACAGTATCAGTACAAAAAAATTAAGCCACTCAGCAAATTCCAATACCTGCCAAAGAGTTAATTTAATAAAATCAGCAGCCATTTCTTTTCCCTTAAAAATTTCCATTGTTACTCCCGCAGGTGCCAAAGTGCTGAAAACTCATTTGTTAAACGCATAATCTAATGGCTCCTGAGGAAATTTTTCAAACATACCAACCTGCTGAACCAAGTAAAATTGTAACAACAACTTTTCCAGTGGTGATTATCATATTGCCAATAAACTCCCTTAGTTTGGATGCTAGGAAGGCAATTCTACGCAGCAGTTTTAATTTCATGGTCTCCTCAAATTCTGCTTCTCCACAGTCATCGTCATACAGATCTTCTTCATACATCAAAGCATCATCTGGCTCTAATTTTTCTCTTACAGCCTAAAGGAGAAGGAAGGAAAGAAAAATACAAAAACACAGAGAGAGAGACAAAGGAATTTGAAATTAAAACCCATGCATATATTATTTAACAATGAACTCTTCTTACAATCTTTGACTATGCCAAGTAGTGAGAGCTGAGGAAGATGTACTAAAGCTAGAGATGTACATTGATGGCTTCCACTTCAGCATTGTCTCAAAATAAAAGGATGTTAAGGGTGGTCTCTGGGAAAGTCTTCCCACATATACACAACAGGTTGCTTGTTCATTTTCATATGAAATTCGGTTTGATTTGTTCAGCATTCTTAGAAAGATAAGCATCTTGCTGTCTAATATCTTTTAAACTTCTCTTTGCCTCAAAGGCTTCAGGTGCAATCCCTGGTTGATATTGCTCAATGGATCTCACTTTCCAAACCCGTTTTTCATCAACTCTTTCTCTAAATGCAAAACCTAGAATGGGACAAGTAGGAGTGATCCAGAACAGGGCAAAAAGGGCAGAAATGAATGGGCAGATAACTCATTTGGTGACTAAAGGTCAGTTTGGGAGAGAAAAAATAGACCAAGCAGAGACTTGGGGAGAGAATGAGAAATGCAGAGAACAACTGATGGTGAAAGAAAAGGTGAAAATGTGAGCAAGAGAGACCTATTGAAAGCTTGAGTGATCTACAACACTAAATGCAGGGGTAATGAGACCAGTGACTTAGAACTACACAATGGAAAAAAGAAAAGAAGGAAAAGTGGAAAGGCCATACTTGAGCAGTTTGTTAGATTTTGGCAGTGGTCTTCACCATCAAGTCTCCATCGTATCTTGGAGACCAGAAGACATACACAACTATTGAGTGATGCAGACTAAATCATCAACCCACGGTGAGAATCTGCAGGATTAGCAAGAGGCCCACACAAAGAAACAATTTATGGAAAAATTAGTCATTCATGGAATTGTAGGGGCATATTAAAAAAAAAAAAAGTAAGGGTTTTGAGCCAGGTTCTCGTTTGGTGTAATATAGAATAGCTTTTTTGGCACTAATTTAGACTTGCATTAGCTAACACTAGTTCTGGCCAAACTGTATCCCTGTGTGTGAAATTGAAAAAGGAAGATTATTGATATTTTTCATCAGAATAGCAGTTTTATATTTATTGGTGACCTTTGGCAGAAAAAAATCCACACTGACAGATAAGATTGCAGTCGGAACATATGAACTCTCAGCCTACTTAACCAAATTCTTCTGTACAATTACATTATGTGGATTCCCAAAAGAGCAAATTCTCTGTGGATGCCTTCACTTCTTCATTTCATTCTAAGTTTGTTGCCAGCTTTTTCTTTTTACTTCAGAGCATTAACTTTGTTGTGAATGCCCAGGAAAAAAACAAGCAAGCAAACTGACAAACAACCCCCCAAACAAATCTGCTTAATCTAAAGTCTCTATTTTACAGACAATATAATAAATACAGCAGGGCTGATCTGGGAAATCTACATTACCCTTGGACTTAGCCAGCTATTTCACTAGCAATACATATTTTACAGGGGGTAGAGTAGAATTTTAATTGCCTTTTTATTGTCACCATTCACCTATACAGCTCTCAAAATTAAATTATTAGCTCCCTTATGCAAAATAATAGAGAGGTAGCAGCCCAAACATGCAGTCATCGTATTTCAATCCATGCAGCACAAAGAGGCATTCTGTCTGTTCATCACTGCTGCTCATATCTGAGCTCCTATCTCAAGGATAGGAAACATTAAATATTCAGAAAGAATGTTGACACCAGGCACAGCAATACATTTTGCCCTAACTTCTGCCAGAGTTGTTTCAGTGAGAAAGTTAAAGGTTAAAAGTGAGGATCCTTTTTGCTTGTGTCACAAATACTAGATTGACATGCTCTTCATCTAGTCCTTTTGGGTCCAATCCTGCTTCTCCTGGTCTGGTTCTAGTGTTTTGTGTCTTGAGCTTAACATCAGTGAACAGGGAAACCCTCAATAGTGTCCATTTCCCAAAGAAAGAGAATGAGTGAGACTGATGGACATTTACAGGGTATGAAATGGCACACTTAGTAAATACAGATCTGTGTGAAGGAGACCCTTGCTTCTTCAGGTTAATGAAGACAATACACATTAAAACATAGACTCACTTAGAAAGTGTCTAGAAATCACTTCAAAATAAATAAATTACTTCATGGAAGGCCATCAGGATTCATTTTTCTTTGAATACTATGCTAAACATGAAGACAGGATTCATATATTTATTAGTGCTTAAAATTGCTGATTGCTATGAATCACACATAGGCAGGAACAGGAGATAAAAGTCTGAAGAGTCACAAAAGAAAATAATAGAATATTCTCCAAACAATCAGAAAGTGTTCTTGTGGGGAAAATGAAAATAATCAAGATATTTTTAAGTATAAATTGGAGGAAAACACAAATACCTTCAAACAATAAAATAAATAGGAGGACACAGAAGTAAGGAAACCACACAAAACATCCCAGTGAAAAGTGGGGCTTGATATACTTCTCTGTCTCTCATCCCCACCTGCCTTCCCAACCTCAGGCGCCAAATTCCCAAATTCATGTCGTGATCACCTCAAAATGGATCTTTGGATTTTCTGCCATTACTAGGACCATAATTTTTTAACTTTACCAGCTATTTAATCTTGCTCCATTGATCTAAAGAACATTTAGGCTACATTTTGCCTTGAGAGTAAAGCATTATATGATATGCTCGACACAGCACACCCAGGGAGAAGCACTAGGGAAGCACTAGAGATATTTCAATGGACCATGATATAACTGAAGCAGAGAAGGAGATGATGGTCCAGAGTTTCCAAGGACTGAGGCTTATACACTTTAGGCATAGCTAAAATCTTTGAAGTTGACGAGTTACCAAAGAAGTTAATGTTCCTTGCTTTTTAGCTTTTATTTAGATATGAAAATATTAATTCTAAGTTCAACAAGAAAATTAGGACGTCACAAACATTCACAGGAAACGCAGAACAACCTACTTCTGGTGTTACTGAGGTCATCAGATGTTGGAAAGAAAACTTTGGTGTTCTGAACCTCAGGAAATACCAAACTGATTTCTCAAGTTTTCCCTCTAAAACTGCAAAAGTCTGTTGGGAGTTGAAGTTCTTCAACTGCTCTCCTCAGTTTAAGCCAAGCTGGCAAATGGGATCATCAACAACCGTAAGATGGAGTCCCAGAAGCTTTTTCAGAAGAGATACGTGCTGGTGCGCAGCTTTTCAGGACAGCCAGAATTACCAATGGTATGGCTGTACAAGAATGGCCTGGTTTCATGACACAGTTGATGGTTATGCCAGCAAAGACTATGACAGTTAAACAGCTCTAGGTTTGATTTTACTTTTTTTTTTTTTTTAAACAAACATATCTGGTTTTAATTCAATATCCAGGATCAAAGGCCATGTTCCTTTGCTGAAGTAGATGGAAGGCAATGTTCCAGTGTAGGTCAAAAAGACAAACTGGATTCCCTACTCTCATATTCACTGCCCTCTAACTGGATCATCTGGGCTGGCTTTCCATTTTCTCACACTGAGCACTTCAAATTGCACAAGGCAGGCAAACAGTGAGCAGTTTTCACATCCAACACGGTGATAATGTGCTTGTTGTTTTAACACTTTCTGATGATTAGAAAGCCATACAAGTATGCGCTCATCACAGAACACCATTACTCCAGTCAGACTGCTTTGCAAAGCTCTTTTTTACTATGTGGATTAGTCTAAAGCTACAAACCCATGCTACATAGGCTACAGTTAGAAAAATACTTTTGCTTCCATAATAAATTACCTATTATGCAATTACAGGATCCCTGTGGATGCTGATTAAATCAAATAAACTTCTCCATTCAAGGAGTATAGAGCATTTGTGAAGCCATAAACATGTGTTTCCATGACCCTTGCTCTGCAGAGCAGGGCCCCAGGACTTTTTATAAACAAACTAAATGCAGTTTAGGTTTTTTAGCAATCATGTGGAAGTCCCTGGAGTATTTATTGTACAACACTTTTTTAAACTGCCAAATTGAGACAGAGAACAGGCAAAGAAACAGTACAGCTCCTGTGGCAGCTATGGCAGCTACTATTGTGGCCAGGGCCAGAATGTCCATTAGCTACTTTGGGGGCTGCTTTTTCAACATCCAACTTTTAAATGTTTCATCTGGTACAGTATAAACACTACTGCACAGAGATATCCTCTAGTCCCAGAGATGTATTTACTAACAGGAAACCTTAACTCTAACTTAAACCCCATTTTAGCTTCAGAGCACTCCTTGCTTTGTGCCTAATTTTAACAGTACTGTGTCTGTAAACACAAATTTGCTCATTTATTGACTTTTCAATTCTAGAGGGGACACAAATGAAACCCTTCAAAAATTCAAATACTGACAGCGACAAAATTTAATTAGCCGGAATTATTACAACTCAGGGGATGCAAGTCTCATAACTCCCATCCCTGTGAATACACTGCATTAATTATTGGGACCTCTCAGGCATGCACTGCTAAGCTAACAAGAGTAAGTTCCTATGGGGGGTTCAGGTGCTTCTTCCTTCCACTTGGCTCATAAATGTTGTAAAAATAGCCTCTTTTCAGTATTTTGAAATTTCCTCCCAGCCACCACCAGGAAACAGAGAAGAGTGGGAATGCTACACTTTAGCTGTAGCATTCCAGACCTCAGCAAAGACTTCTAACCCCTGCTGCTGATAGCCACACCAGATTCTCTCAAGAGGGCTGGGTTGTCTTCATCCTATCCCACAGTTTGTGTGCCCTGGGGCTCACAGCCACAGCATCCTGCTGAGACTGCAACCATAAAATGGCGATTCTCTCAAGATATCACCACCTAGAACTACTTCTTTCCCTCTAATCAGAGATTTTTATTCCATACCTGTAATAGAGTTACACAGATATAATCTATTAGACATCTAAGTCAGTTAAAGCCACTAAGCCCAAGTTTCTGGACTTCCCATTTCAAAAAGCCCCTGTAATGAACAGCTTGGTTAAGGAAGATCTGAGAAAAGCTACTTGATTCAATTATGGCAGCAGAACAACAGAAATAGGCTCTTTCCTCTTGCACTGAGTTCAACTGACTCCGTAGTCACTTAGCTACTATGTTCAACCTATCATTACATGACTGAGTTCCTACTAATAAGTTGGCTCTAAAAACCCTCTTTCCCCCCTCAAAAAAGTATCTTCAACTTTTATCTTTAAATACAAGATAGTTGCAGCAGTAGGACAAATTAATTACCTCCATTTAGAAGCAGCACATACGTAAGTGCATATAGAAAAAATAATCAAAATAACACAATATTCCTTCAGACAGACCCAGCTGTGAGCCCAAAAGCTGGAAAAGAAATTGAGCTGCTACTTCTTTAATCATCAAAGGAGCTGCAAGCCCTTAATGTGATATAAATGACTGTAGTTTTTAACCTGCAGTCAATACTGAACCATGTTAACACAATCATTTATTGAGTTTTCAATTTTGCAAGAAAGCATAGAGCTCCACTTCTGTTCTGAAAGCATCAGCATGTGAGAAGCGGATGCCCTTGCTTTTCCTGCCACAGAACAGATTCAAACATTTACACATAAACAGCTCCCACATGTCATTGAACTTGATTCCTACGGAAATGGGGCTGCTTAGCAAGAGTATCTTCTTTGAGGTCATCTTGTGTGAGGTACTTGGGGTCTACAGAAAGCCAGAGGGGAACACAGAGCTACCTAAACATGGGGGTGGGCATGGAGAGGAGGCTGCAGGCTGCAAGCTGTGATAGAAAAAGGAAATTATGTGACTTCAGGGCAAGACCCTGCTGAATGATCTGAGATGATCCAGTGTGGGACTGCAGCGAACATTTTGGTGGGTGTGACACTAATGAGACAGATGCATCTTGGAATTTAAGCAGTTTATTGTAACAATTTATGTTACTCAACTGAATCACTAAAAGGAAAATCCTAAATTAACTCTAAGTCATATAGCTCTTACTGAAAAATTTTACCACTGGTGCATCTGAAGTGTGCTAAAGCTTGGGTTAAAGGCCTACACAGCAAGATAGATGTAGATCAGAAATAAATTCCAGTGTGTTCGCGGTGTTTTATAGTAATAAATGTCATACATACACCTCCACAGTAAAATCTCCTGTGAGAAAGAGTGACTCGTTACAAAAAACAGGATCAGCTATTCACCAGAAGCACATCAGGACAGAAGCATTTAGTGAGTCAAAGGAAATTAAAAATAAATTAATAAAGACAAGCACAGCTCTGAATCAGGATAACAGGAAGGCAACTCATTAAATCCTGTATACAATAGATATTGTACTGAGAGATCCAGAGATTATTTCACTTCCCAAAGTACCCATCACACCTGAGCAAACATTGAGTGACTTCAGCACACAACTCACTGGGCCAATACTGAAATACGGTTTCACATCTTGACCTCAGAAGGTTGTCAGGCATGGAAGCCAAATGCAAAACAGAAGGGACCTAACAGGCAGAGCTCAGTGGTTGGGCCTGAGACAATTAAACACTTCTTTTTTAGTGAAAAGGAAATAGGAAGAGTTGGGTTATGACTACGAGGCACAATGCAGTTAACTGAGCTAGAGTAGATATACACAGCACCCATATGGAGTAATTCCTGGCCCAAGAAATACACATTCTGTACCAGTACACATCTTGCTAGGAAGGAGAATAAATAGCCCAACCATGGTGCTGTGATTATTTGCAAACAAATGTGACTTGGGTACTTCTCCAGTACCACCGTGAAGAACCTCAGACTACTGGGATGAATAGGAGAATGGGATCTCTAATCTACAAGAGGATCCAAAGGCACTTGTCTTCTGTCTTACAGAACAACTTTTAAAGAAAGATGCAGGTTTTTTCTCCCAAACTATCAGAGAAATTAACTCTAGAGTAGGAAACATTGTATTGAAGCAAAAGAGCAGAAGGACTAAAAAGGTTATAATGCAGCTATGAGCATACGTGCAATATAAATCAGATGTTTTCTAACCACTAGAAAAGCAAAATTACAGAACAGGGTCATTCCTGAAACAACAGGATGATGGAAAATTGCCCTGTTCTCAAGATGGTGCTTTTGACCTTCCAGAAGGAATTGTGTGATACAGCTGCCTGTGGTAACAGCAGACTGAATTCCGTGAGCCAAGTCCACAGGCAGTGATACTCCATGATTTTAATCTCCTGGTTAATAATTCTGCATCTCAGAATTTGGAAGGGAGAACTGTTAGTAACTCAGTGAAGAGCTGCTACAAGAAGAATTGCATCTTGTCATGTATCTGCCCAGAGCAGGACAGGTGCGCACTGAAGTTTCCTGCCGGGCAGGCTGACAGCCTTTGGTAACACACAATGCACTGCACTATGTAACATCATGTAGTTGCAGCCTGCTGCAGTATAATTACATATTTGTGTTAAGACTTATCCAAAGACATATGCATCAAACCAAGGAGCTAACACAACTTTTAAACTCTTGACCCTTGTTAGGATGAGATGCATTAGAATTGTTACTGAGGGAGGCAGCTGTGTATGGTCTGGCAAACTTCACTACTACAAACATCACAAGCAGAGAGATAAGGGAGACTCATCCACTCTTTTTAAAGCACAGGAAAAAAGAAGTTCTAAATCCTGTTTATACCATGTTCAAAGCACACAAAGACCAAGTGGATTTGACCAGTTCTTCAGCGGTCAGAACCAGAGAAACATTAAAAACCAATTAGAAAAAGTGAGCTTGTGCAGTGCTTAATATCAACAACAGGAAGAAAATAGATGAGAAATAATAGAGGCATCATCAGGAAGCTCAAAGAAGCCAAAGCATTCCAATCCTCTCTTAAGAAGTTCTTTTCCCCCAATATTTCCCACAATAGCAATAATTTTCTATCTCAGAAGAGAAGCAAATATTGAAAGAGGAGTTGCATATGGGAAGAAGATATTTAGACACATCAGGGCCAAAGCATCCCATGTCAATGACAGCTAATCAAGTCAGGTGAATGTTTGATACTGGTAAAATCTAATTATATTAAGAAAACACGAAGCAATAAATCATCTAAGGAGGAATATACTCATCACAGGCTTCAAGAAAAATGAGATGGTCCTGCAGAGAGGGTCATGGGCACCACTGTAAACTACTTAAGGCAGCTTACATCTGAAGGCAAGAAGAATGCAACTGCAAAGACTGGGACAGCAGACCTTTCTCATAGCTGTTCACTTCACCTATGCAGAACATCCAGGTAGGGGATATGCTGCTAGAATTGCTCAACCCTAAAATCTCTGAACCTAATAATCAATGTCATAATATTATCATTTAAATCAACAGTAAGACCTTGCCTGAAATGCTGAGGAACTGATGATCTCTGTAGCTCAGAAGAATACTGCAGAACTATAGTTTTTTCAGAAAAAGAAGTAATTAAAATGACAAAAGAAATTAAAAAAAACCCAGAGATTGCTTAGCCTTAAAAGGTCAAATATAGAAGATAATAAAATAATTTGATTTCCCTTATACAATCTCACTCTGATTTATAACATGTAATACAAGGGACCTTCCATAAAATTAAAGAGTGTTAAATTCAAAATAAAATCAAAGAGCACTTATTAAATTGTAGAAGTCCTTGCTTTATGACGCCACCGAAGCCAAGAAATTAATGAGGTTTTAAAAGAGTCTGAGTAATTATATGTTTAACAAGATTATTCAGAGTAGCTATAATTATAAACAACTTTTTTGGAAGGGATTTGAAACCACATGTTTTAGGATTAAAGTCATTCTCACACTAGGAGAGATCAGGATAAACTGTAACGTTGCAAAAGGGTATTCTCTTATTTGCTGTTGTCCTTATCCAGCAGGTACCAGCTACTTTCAGGATAAGGATACAGGTCTAAATGGGTAATTCCTATGCTAGAAAGCCCTTGGACAAGGCATGGGACATGGGCAGTTCTCAGAGCCTGTCTGTTCTGTCCTGAATAGAATGTACTGCAGTTACACTTGGGGACCTGGACCAGCTGAGAGCTCTCAATGCACTATGTACTCAATGCAGGAGGAGGACAGACAGCCCATCACTGTTTAGAAGGACAAAGCTAGGGAATCAAGCATTTTTTAGTGCTTCTGTGTGCCAAGGGACACAGGACCCAAGAGACAGATGAAGTAATGGACTTGAGGACACAAACCAAGTTCATGGCCAAAGTGAGAACCATGCTCATGTTTCCAGCACAGTATCTTGACTCCAGGCTAAGCTCTCCTCATATTCTTCTCAAACTTAAGTTTATTTTTTTTTTTAATTCCTCAATTTACTTTTTTTCCCCCTTTTTTTCCCCTTTGGAGATCCCAAACAAATCTCTGACTTCTGCAGAAAAGAGGATGGGTGGAAGCTTTGGGATCAAGCTTGCCCCAAATCATGAGACCTAAGTAAGGACCTAATGGTCCTATTTGCTTTCCAGGACATCTTGCATGAGAAACAAGCTTCAATGGGCAAGGCAGCAAGTGCCTTGGGAGGAAATCGCATTGAAGACTACAACAGGTTTTTTTCAGTTAAGATCAACACCTCTTCTAAAGTTTAAGTTGTGCAATTGCAGGATTTTCCTTCCTGCCACTGTCACTTAAAACATTAAGCATTCATCTACAGTCTAAAGAAAAGGCTACTTCCTTTCTAATACCTATCAGACTGTATATACTGTATCTGAATTTTGGCACATAAACCACCATCTGCTCCAAATCAAAAATGTCATACTTTTAGCTGCAGCTGGGAGTTAACTGTTGTTTCTTATTTTCTTCCACCTTTCACACCTTGTGACTGGCATTGTGATTTTCGACATTTGCAACCCGGGCCTGTCTCCAGCTGAATTCACCTGCTTTAAATTTTCTGAGCCCTAATAAAAAGGGCCTGCAGACACGTTTGCTCCAAGTGTGCAACCATTTAGGGGTGGTAATGAGTTGGACTGCAGCCTGGTATCTGGCAGACCTTCCTACTCCATGACTCACTGTTAATTAAAACCACACTCTTTGCTTATTTCTGGGATAGCGTTACTTACAAATAATTGAGAGTCTCACTGCCTTAGAGCCTCCTCCCCAGTTCTGCTCTGTAGAATAAACTTTTCTGACAGAGATCTGTTTCCCTTAAAGTTGGATGCAGCGTAATGGAGAAAGACATCCATTTTTCAACGAATCCTTGTTGGTCTTAATTTGGATTCTGATACTTTTTCTTGTTTTCAATTGCATCTCAATCCACAAGCAATCTGATCCATCGTGGCTGGTTTTTTGAGGGTACTGCCACGCCAAAATACAGCACAGAAACTGCTGCTCAACTGGAGGAATTTTTTCAGTATGCCCATATATTAACTGAAATGTGATGGGCTCACACAGACCTTTGAAAAGGTCAATTTTAGCCGTATTAAACCAATTTTTTAACAGGTTTTCCAATACAGAAACGCTGGAAGAAGCAAATAGATTAACCTTTCTTTTTTTTAATTAAGCTTATTTTGATAGTATTTTACTCTCCCACAAAGCAAAGACGTCTGGGAATAATTCAATGTAAATAATTTAATGCTAGAAGGTAAAGCTGCAAGACACTGCTTTGGCTTAGAAGTGCTGATTTCTTGATTTATAGAACCATCAGTGGCTAAGCATCTATCAAGCTGTAAAGTTACCTCTCTAAAGTTACCTCTTACCTCTGCTAAGGCTGTTTAAATCAGCTGATGTATTCTTAACAAAATCTCCTACCACAAATTTCTGAGGACTGGTGGCAGAAGCTCTCAGCAGCAGCTCTTCAGCTCTAGAATTGGCTACATGACTGGTCTAACAAACCCAGGACTATTTGACTTGGAGGTGCAGTACCAAGCTCAGCATTTTTCCTGAAGTGTTTTTTTTTCAGGACTGTTGTTGCTGCAACTCAGTTTGTGTTTTTTAATTCAATGGAGTTACAGCATCAGTAATGAGATGTAGCAACACAGAACTACAGGCATCACTCAGCTCATTCAGAATTCAAAGAACTGGTTACTTACTAAGTCTTCCCTTTTCCAGTGTACTCTACCAAGAAATAATTGAAAACTACATGAAATCTACACAGTTTGGAATCATTTTAGACCATGCTAACATTCTCCCAAATTCAGACACTCAGTGGCCTGATCTGCATAGGCATTAGGTTCTTTACAGTGAGTCCTGCCAAACACATATTCCTAGCAGATTCAGCTGCTTCTGTCTCTTCCTCCTAACTAGCAGAAATTATTCCAGAAAGAGAAAACTGAAGTTTGGAAAAACATGTTTAATTGATATTTAATTTTCCAATTTCCATTTCACCCAATCTTTAAAAAGTTAGAAGATTACTCTGATGCAGATGCATCATTTTGGCTATGAAGGGCAGAATTCCTTAAAGTATTTGGAATTCCCTCACATAACAGAAAATATTATCCCTTTTTTTAAAAAACGCCTGTGATAGAGCTATGGGTGTCACTAAATCTAAACACAGCTGCTATGTTCACTAAATACTCTGCAATATATGCAGTTTACAGAACATAAATAATATTCACTGGGTTTTGATGTGAAGAAGAAAAACATATTTACACATATTTCTATTTGCCCAATATTCATATTTCTCTGCAGTCAGAGTTTTCTTCTCTCCCTGCTTCTTCCCTTGTGGAATACTCTTGCCTTGGCATTGAGGTAGCCAGTCCAGGACCAGTCCAATATAAACCTACACTCTGTGCTATGCAATTAGTGTTTGTTAGCTCAGTTTTTTCCTTGCTGTGGAAGGCAATGCCTATTGAACCCTGCGTGGAAGCCAGCATCCATCCTCCCCTTTGACCCAGACTCTAGGCTCAGGCTCACCTCTGAACCAAAGAAAAAGGGAATATCTAAACATCATCATCTGGTTTCAGAGGAATCAAACTGTGCCTACCTTTCTTTTGAGTTTCTGCCATTTGGTTGCTCCTGTTTTGTGCTTCTGAATACTTTCTTTTCAGAAGATCAAGAGCACCAGAAACATTTGTTGGAGCTCACTTTGGTAAAATAAAACTCGTTTAAGAGGAGAGCTGAACACAAACCATGCTAATAAGCCACACTTCTTTCCTTTTCTGGGTATAGCCCAAGGTTCTAGCCTGCTGCAAAATCCATTTTGCACAGCTTCAACGATAAAGCAGATTTAAAGCTGATAAAACCAGGTTCCAGGAGACACAAAGCTTTGCATACGTACATCAGACCAAACCCTAAACATCCTCCAATGTGCAGTTAAAAAGCTGCAACCTTCAGGCAATCCTCAGCTGCCAGAAGAGCCCATAAGAATTCCAACTGCAACTGAGTATAAAGCACAGTCCTGATATTGATCTCTCATGTGCTAGAAACTTGACCAGCTTCTGGCACTGCCACAATCCAGACAACCTGGCAACATGCAGAGAGGCCTCTTTTTATTCTATACAGTGGCACAAAAATGGGCAACTGATCCCTCTAAGTATTTCACTCACTTCAAAGTTCAATTTATATTTTAAATGAGCAAGTTGAAATTGTCTCCCCTAAAAATGGTGTTTTGAGAGTAAAGAAAAAAACATTCCAGTCATATGTAAAAGAAGACAGAAAATGAACCCCAAGCCATGCTAGACAGTCTGATAAAAAACATGTTAAGATTAATAGTAGGCATTTCTCTGCACCCTGGCCTGAATTGCCACAGTGGCTTTTTATATTATAAAATTGTTTTCCTCTTTCTGTGGATTTTGCTGCATTCAGTAGCTGTCCGACTCTTCTCCCCACTAGTAAAAGACACAGCAAACACATCAACACTTCCAGCTAAATCGTTCCCCCAAAACTTTCTCAATCTCATGCAGTGTGACCAAATTTTAGATAATTCCTTGCATGAACTTAATACACAGTCTCTCTTCTGTTCTTTAAGAGTGATTTCTGATAATCACTCAGATGCTGCTGTTATACCTGGATAACAAATTTGGAAATAGGAATGCTATCTAAGAAACTGAGCACTGTATGTAGCAGAACAACCTTGTCAGATTTAACCAGCAGCTCTGGTAAAGAACAACTTGTGATGGACTGTCATGATTGTTTCTTAACTCAAAATAATTTGACAAATCCTGTAGCATACCTACCACTTTTCATATTCTGCTTTGCTTTCTTACCATAATAACTTTAGATTTTTCCAATTTAAAACAAATCATTTCATTTCCTGAAAGAAAGTTTACTTCTCTACATAGCCAGCCCTCATGAAACCGTTTCAGAACACAGGAATGTCAGAGCTCACTGAACGCCATACAAATAGAAATGTGTATTTGATACCATCTCCTCATTTTCAAACTGCATGTTGCACTGTGCTGCATCCTCGGTTACTGGCTTCTGAAACATGTTGCGGCAGATGAGCCATATTGTCAGACTAGCAATGAACATCCCAATATCTGGTACAAATAGTCTGATCACGTTCCCAGCATCTGCTCCTTTCACACTGTATGGGATGAAAAAAAAACAACAGAAAAACAAAGAAACATTTGTTACTTCTAATGACATTTTCAACTGGAACAGAAAGTAAGCTCAAGGCAAAGAAAAAAATCCCAAACCCCCAGTAATAAGAAATCTGTGCAATATTGGAAATATGAAGACGATCAAGGAACTCTAGACAGACAGATATTTTTGCTCTCCAGAAATACAGAAAAAGTGATTATTTGTTGAGAGCTTGCACACTCATATTTTAGTGACACCTAGAATTTCGATCAACCCAAGTCTGAATCAATTTTTTTGAGAGCAATACAGGAATAACCTCCAAATTCAACAAGAATGATTTCAGCTGAGTACCTAGAAAATCCATCTGTATGAAACACAATCCTTTTACCAGCATTCCTTGCAAAGACAACAACATCCAGGTACACCAAGGATGAGGATGTCTATCCTTAAGTGTGTCCTAATTCTTTTTCCTGGCACACAGGGGAACAATCAGAAAGTCTTTAATATTCTGACATGTTTTATTATGTTAACTGCTGATACATTTTATTCAACAGACTACCTGAATACCTTATTTGGGTATCAATACAAATATTGAGGTACAAATATTTAACTGCTAATTATTGTGTTCAATCCCTGCAAAGGAAGCCTTTCTTCTCCTCTGAAAGATCTGTAAAACATGATGATTTTTATGTAGGAAAAAAATTGCACTGCTTCATTGTGCAGATTTAATCGCTTATACTAGGAAATACGACTTTTTGGATTTGGATGTGGTGTCTGAATTTGGTTCACTGTTAAAAAAGAGAGCCTGGATTTACATTTAGTGGCACAATGAGCAGTTTATTAATCTGCTGAATGCACATATTAAACTCTCAACTATTAACGAGAGGATATAATCATAGTTATTTGAAAGTTTGAAGTTAAAGCGTTTTAAATATGCAGTTCCAATTTTTTTTATAGGGGTTTATGTCTGTTATCAGTTCTGATGACAGGTGAGGCATCTGTATAGTCCCCTGGGCATAGGTGAGTGCGCTTGGTCTTCACAGCCTGAGCTGGTAGAAAACCTAATAGGTTGTTTTATAGATGCAAAGAAAGAGGTCACCTCTGGCCTTTCTTCATCACAGCTTTGAAGCCTAAAAGAAACTGTTTGTGAAGGAGTTACCTGCAACTGCTGTGATTAAATGCAGGCCTGGAGTATCAAAAAAGTCTCTAATGTGATTACAATACAACCACTGTCAAGAACCGTGTGGGTCTGCTCATACGCCCACGATCAAATCCAACATTTCCATCACTGCTGCTGAGCCAGCTTTTCCACTGATGTGTATCTTGCAAAATAACATATGCTCAAAGTGGGAATAAGGTAAGTGATCAGAAAGCTGGCTTTAATGTTTGTTTCAACAGCTTAACCCTGAATGGTCATGCACTGTACTGCAGCTAAGTAGCTTGAAAATATTTCACTCATGGCTTTCAGTTGTCCTGAAACAGATTAAAAAAAATAAGTAATTGAAAGGCTTGCAAAAGAGATAGATGGCAAAGTCCTTGCTGGACTGCTTGCTTGTTTCTTGTGCCACTGGTACCAGCACAGCATGCTGGAGGTTCAACTGGCCTATGAGAGAGCATGGCCACGTTGGTTAACATCACAGAAAGTCCAAGCTTGACATGAGCCCCCCATTCATTTTGCAGTACGGTGGTTCTTAATGTCACTGAAGATCAGCCCAGGCTGCACCTCGGCAGAAAGAGCTATAAAGTACATGTTTAATGAATCTTTTTCCCAACAACAGTGTACACAGGTTTCATAATAATGTTAATTTTTTTCAATAATCCTGATCATTGTGCTGAAACAGGCCTCTTAAAGTGGTTTTACTAAATATCTAGCAAAAAAAAAAAAATCTGAAATCTGAACTCTTGATTCTGAAAGTTTCACTGGAGTATTTTTTTGAAAAAATTGAAATACACCCTCAATCCAGAATCAATTAGTGTAAGAACAGTAGAAATTTGCTAGGCTCACATTGAAAAATGCGTCAGATTACTTCTACGTAACATTTCTGTGATTTTTTTCTTTACACAGATCTGGAGCCTTAATTAATTGAAAATCAAAAATTAATTTTGAATCACTTCTGAAGTCCTTTCGATTCAACATGTGTACAAATTAAAAAGTGGCAGCCTTCAAGCACCAGTGCTTTTTAGTTGCACCAGGTTCCCCTTCCTCGCATTGTACTCCCATGGAGCCACACTGGGTATTCCTTCACATATCCTGCTCCCCAGATGAAGGGGAGACCCCTGAGGGAGCCCTGCCCTTGCTGCAGCTCACATTTCTTTCCAAACCAAGTGCTTCTGATCTTTGGAAATAAATCATTTAGTGTGTTGTTGTGAGAGATGTAAAGTACAGCTCAGGCTAGCAACAGAGAGCCTGAATAATGATACCTAACCACGGAGCGGGGAAAAAACCCCGCACATGAATAATTTATTCACCAAAACCAGTTGCAAATGTATGGTATCCACACTTCCCTATGAAAAGGAAAACAAATTGACCTCAGTGTGATAATTAAAAAGGAAACAAAAGATCACTTGAAAGTAGAGAAATATATATTCTCCTGTAAAGCAGAATAATAAACTGCTTCATTCCACCCCAAGAAATTTGCTCCCCACTTTTTCGCAGCAAAAGCTAAAACAAAAATCTGTTATTTCCACTTATTATCTCTGGCAAAACAAAAAAGAATGGCAAATACTGCAATAATTCCGCAAATATTTCTCACTTTATTTGCGCATTCACACATGGCCATATTTTGCATTTGATAACAGTCTATACATTGTGCTCTTTCCCCCAAAAGAGGCTTTAAAACTATGAAGTTAAACAGAAGAACAGGAAACCTATTCAGATCTCCTACAACAACAGCTTTTTTTTTTTAATCCCTGCAAGAATCTCATGGCGTTCAATGAATTGGTCATAGCCTTTGATCTACAGCTGGTAACGCATAATTTATTCACTTAAACTAAATAACTTACCTACAGGGCAGCTTTAGTTGTAATAGACACCAGTGACTGAAGCTTACAACTCAGGCTGAAACATATTCTGCTGGGTAATTACAGTAAATGGCAGCTTTAGTTTTTCCTTCTTTCTTATAGGATGCAGAAGAAAAGAGCATGGACACACACACACACACATTCATTAGGGGTTTGAAATGTTTTTTTTCTTTTCCTTGACCAAATAAATCAAATTGCACATAATTTTTAAGAGAAGGGACTAGTACAGTTAGGGTTGCAAGAGTTCCTCTGTAACAAAAATAACTTTAGTAGGACAAAAGGAATTTCATTGACTTTTCTGTCTGAAACTGTTTTATCACATCAAGAGACTCCTAATACGGCAGTTTCCTCATCAGACAATGTGTTCCCCTGTTGATTTCAGCTGCATACTTTAAATTTACTACCTTACAAAGGGATCATCTGTATTTTCTCTGTATATACAGAATTTTTCTAGGACAGTGTAACCCTGACTTTCTCTGCTGCTCAAGAAACTAAGCAAAATTTCCTGCTTTATCTGCATTGAGAATAGAGTTAGCTGTGGACACACATGTTAAAACTACTTTCTTACCTCATGTACACTCACTGGTAGTCAAACAAAAAAAAAAAAAAACAAATTCCAGCATAATGAAACATTTCATTCTTGTTTGGAGCTGTAGAAATCAGTATTTCGCTTTTCTTAAAATAAATTTTTCACTTTTTGCCCTTCTAGAATAGCTGTTTCTCAAAAAATAAAATCATTCCTCTCCAACTGAATGTACAAAGCTTCGGTGAACAGTGAAGTGTTAATACTGCCACATCTGGCCTGATTTCATTTCTCTAGAATGTCAGACACTCTAACTTCCTCCTTATTTCAGATTTACAGAATAAAACCAGAAAGGCAGCAGAGTTTTAGAAATAGAACTGCAATGGTTTCAATTTTTAAAAAGTAAAATATATAGTAACACACATGCGACACACCACGCATAATGTATAAAATAGTCCACATATAAAATGAATACCAACAAGTCTTCAACTTTATATATTTACTATTTTGTTACAAATAAACAAAAATGGGAAAGAATAACCAGTCTTTCTTAAACAGAATTAAAATTAATTCAGCATCAGCGATGTATCACAATGTTAAATTAATGTTAGACAATAAATATGATAATGTACAGATTAAAGAACTGTAAAAAGCTTGATTTTATATTGGATACTGGCTAAACAAAGCATTTAAAAGGTTATTTTTTATTGCAGTTTTAAACAGTTATCAAAAGTCTTATTCATGCATACGACATCTTTCCATACCTGCATACATTTTTCTTCTTTTCCCCTCAGGGCTTTTCTATAGCATCTCTTTACTTTCTAATTAATTTAATAAAACAAAAAAGGTAATACTCTATTAATAGTTAGCAAGAGATAAACAAAGGAAGAGATGCATAGATGCTAATAATTTCCATCCATCTGTTTGGTGACTGTGAAACATCTGATATTTCTAATTGGATCTAATTTTTCAGGGTAATTAATGCACCACTGTAGATGCTTACAGCTGAATTCCCATGGGCTTCATCTGCAACTGTAATCATTCAGTTTGGAGGTAAAACAGACCCAAGAATCATAAGCATGGACCCCTGGAAACACAAGACTGGCAGTATTTCACAGGTGCTACGCAGTACCATGAATGATTCATTTGTTTATCATTAGTATTCTCCCTGATTCAAAAATAGTGGAAACTCTGAGGGTACCAGAGGCTACTAACCAGATGGCTTTAGAGATGTGCCTGCTGATCCTTGCTGTTAGAAGAGGGTGTTGGGGATGGTTGCAGCTAGAAGGTAGTTAAAGGGGCTCCTTATCCTCTCTGAGTTTGAAATAAGGATGAAATGTCTGATCCCACACTTACTCTGCTGGGAAACTCCCACTTTAGTTATCTGAGCCTGAGGATTGCAGACCAGGTCTGAGCCAGAACCAGCACTTCAGTGAACAGAGGATGCTCACTGTGTTCATTGTGCCACACTTGTCTCTGCTGGCTCAAAAGACAAGTTTTCTATTATGCTGGTTCACATGGCAACCTTGCCACCACATTCAGGAAAAATCTGTGCCATGGGTAAAGTTTACAAGTTGCTGAGCACTAGTAGGTTGGCCCTTAGTCCTTTCCTTGCTCATCAACAAATTGAAAATAAATTATATCACAAAAACAAAATACAAACAGAAATATTAACATCCACAGTGCTGTGCATGCTCACTCTCTCTCCTGCACTGCCTTAATATGATGGTCCTTTCAGTTCATGCAGAGCATGGCATGTGTTTAACCCAAAATACCTGAAGTTGCATTTTTAGAGAATATTGGGTGTGCAAAGTAAAGGCGTGGGAGGAAGAGGGAAGCAAAAATGCATAGAAAACTACTTATAAAAATATTTAGCATGCACTGACCTACCCAACATACAAGTTCAAAGGGCTCCTGATGTATTTGCAAAATCTAAATCACTGCTTACAAACTATGTCTGCACAGATTCAAAAACCAAAAGTACACTTTGCTTTTTCAGGAAAGATACCTTGCAATAAGAACAAACTCTGTATTGCAAAAGTGCTTAACCACGAATTAACCAAACATTTGCTTTCCAAACACCGCTATGCAGAGAGAGCGAGCAGCTATTTGAAACTAAATGTACATTGCCAAGATTTTGGTGCCTCGTTGTTTGCATAAAACATTCAACATTAAGAAATTATGGATATGTGCAATAAGTAAAACGTTGGTTTGTGGCAGTTTTTTATCTTTCTGAAGCACCTATTGTTTCTTTTTGTTCATTGATCTTCTGATAAAGGGCAAACTCCAGCTTGCCCAGGGCAGTGCACAGAAGATTTAAACTTCAGCAGGGATTTTCAGCTATCACGTGAAGCACTCAGCTGCGCTACTGCCAGACTCGTGACAGCACAACATTCAGCTCTCTTTGCCCATGTCCCACAGCTCCAAACGTGGAGCAGGACTCGTGCTGCACAGCCAAGAGGAAGTGAATTAAATCCTCCTCCACACCCATGGCACTGTGTGTGCCAGCCCCATAGCTCGGTGGTGGAAATGACAAGTCCATCCACTACACAAATTATTTCAGGTCAAAATGGGAATGTGATCCTAGATGCAGGCAGAGCCAAAGTGAGCAGAAGAGACCTGAGGACACCTCAGCCATCAGTGAATTTTGGTCTTAACTCTTCAAAGGGACTCTGTTTCAACTTTGAACACTTCTCACACAGGCTTCTCACTTACACACTCATTGGGTAAGGATTTAGCTTAAGCGCTAATTCGGTATTCATTTATCTCTGCAAAACATTCCCGGTTAAATTTGTCCATAATGCTCATAAATATTTGGTAACTGGCAGCAAAGTGTTTACATAAAGGCATACAGATATCCATATGTTCCACAATAGGCCTGACTAAAAGAAAGTGCTGACAATCTGAAGCAGGCTGACATTCAGTGATTATTTCAAAACATATTTTCTCTCTCTCTCTGCAGTTTTCATACTCTAGTTGGACCAAGAACAGATCATCACCTCAAACTACTTTTCATTTCATTCTGTTGCCAGCATATAACATAATCACAGAAGGTAAAAGACACATCTAGATTTCCCAGTCGATTGCAGATGAAGAGGGAATAATATTTCCCTCAATTACAGCAACGAACATTGCAAATTACTGTCATTTTACAAAGCCAAATTATCTCCAATACAGAGGAAAAGCACACAACTACCAGTGGTTCAATCTGGAGTACCCACTGCACTTCAGTGTTTGCACAGGAGACCCTTCTGTCCCACAAGATCCATTCTTAATTTAAAACCATCCAAGTGACTCTTTGCTGGGATGGGACCATTCACCCTCCATTCTTCCATATGAAACAGCTCCCAGTCTACCCTGCCTGCTCTAGACAAGCCTATCTTTCTCTTCACAGCATCAAATATGACAGGATAGAAAGCAATATCTAACCTTTCTCATCACCACCTGCCTGAAAATATCAGTGGTTTAGAGACACATGGACATTGCTGGAAGCAGACTCCAGCCATCAGAGGCATGTGTACAATATCTCCCCTCACCACTCTGCTGATTTCCATTAAAACTGGCCAAAAGAAACATCCTGATTCATCCCTGGTGCACTTTGTTCAATTCTACAGTGTCAATCAAAAAAGAATGGGGTAGGATTCAGTGGCAAACTAAATCCCCCAATGCCATTAGATGTTGCTTCTAATTTTTCTGTAAATGGAGCCTATAACACAATCTCTGGGTGGCAAACACCCCACATCCATTTGGTGGGGGAAAGGACTAGTCCCCTGCACTGCTTGATGCCATCTGGTCAACGGCTGGATGTGTGGCCACCAAGGACCTCTCTCAGGTGCAGGAGGCAACTGTGGTAGTGTTTCACCACAGTGTGGGAGGCTCTTACCTTGTCTTAGCACTGGAAAAAACAGGATTGCTCAGAACCAAAGTGGGCAAGAAGGAGCTGAAGTGAAGTGCTCCAGGCTGGCTGGGTGCCAGGTGTGAGCACACTGCAGCAGGCTGGTCAGACCCAGCACACGGTGTGTTCCTGCTCCACCAGCCACAGCCTCCCTTCTGTTTCACGTGCCAATCGCTATTTGGAGATCTCACATGATTTACTCATGAACAAAACCCAACAAAAACAAAATGAAACACAAAGCCAAACTGTTAAGCATGCATCCTTGAGAGTTTTTTGGATACTAATTGCAACGCTGATTGTTCTCCAGATTAAAACAAAGACTGGCTCACATTCTGCTGCTGGTGGGTTTACCACTGTACTGCTCCCAGCTACCACTGTGCTGCAGGAGGCTGGGCTGTGCCAAGAAAAACATTGACAACACTCTCACAACTCAAGTGCTCAAACAGCACAGGCCGTAAAATATCTTCTATCAGATGTTCCTTTTCTTTGAATCCTTAGGTTAAATGGCATGAGAAAAGCTAGCTGAAATTAATTTAGCTGAAAAGAAAATAAGTACAAGGGGTGGTAGGAAACGAGCAACATGAAAACTGAACACAAACAGTTGGATAAATAAGATTCATCCTGAATGGAGATCTTCTAAGAGGGCCTTATGCCAATGCTGAGGCAGACCAGACCATCAGATCAACATGACAAAATGACAGGTCTCAGAGGCACAAGGATTCTACATGGAAATTGTCTGAGCACAGGGAAATTTTCTCCTCCCTTGCAGTTAGCAATGAGGACATATCTGAGGTACCAAATCTAACAGCAATGATGAAACCTCAGGCAAAGACTGCTCTGTCATCATTTCCTTCCTTCTATTACATGATATTTCTTTACTTGTCATCATCTCTTAGTCTGTAGAGACTAAGAGGTTACTCTTCTTTTTGCAAAGTACCTAGATTACTGAAGCATGCTGTTAGAAATGGTCAGAGAAACGATCACACATTTTTCAGCTTTTGCTTTCAAAGTGGTGGAAATCAATAATTTTCTTGTTAAGTTAATAAAAATAACCCTGTTCTACCTCAGGCTTCATTTCCCTTTAATCTCATTGGGCTGCTGACTGCACATATGCTGCAGTTGTTAGCAGAAAGTAAATTTACCTATTTGATTTACATCCCTGAGACTCATGATCCCTTATTTGTCTCCCTAGTTTTATCTAAGGCTCACCTGGGCACCTTATTAAGCCCTTTTGTTTGTTTAACCACTAGTGTCACACAAAAAAGATTACAAGCTGCCATCATGCAATTTGGGAATTCTCCTGTCATAAATGTGCAGCCAATATAACACCCCTGTGGCAGAGGCTGGCAGAGAAGTATCAGAACGAAAACTGGCATACTGTGCACTGCTAACATTTGCTAGATTGACTGACACCTTCCACAGCTCTCTCTCTTGAAAACCTGTCTCCAAGTAAAATAGAAAAGAGTAGAACAGCTGGGTAGGATGGGTCCTACAGTGCTCTTCTTGTCCAGTTTCCTGACCACTTTAGGGCTGAACCAAAAGTTAAAGCATCTTATTAAATGAATTGTCCTGATGCCTCTGGCTGCCTGACAGGTCCAAAGTCCTCAGACACTCTTCACAGGACATGCCTTCCAGCCTTTCCACCAGCTTTGTTGCCCTCTTCCAGAAAAAGACTTAAGCATTCTTCTTAAATTGTGGGCCCCACAACTGCACATAGTGCTCAAGGTGAGGCTGCACCAACAGTGCAGGGGGAAATATTTGGTCTCTTACATTTTTTCTGAAACTACTGATTTTAATTATTGCCATCTTCCTGCCATAGACTACAATGAGGTCTACCTTAAAATAATCAGTTTACTTACTTGGTTTCAGACCTCTGGTTGATCATACTAACAAGAGGAATCACCCTCTTTCTGCTCAAAGAAACTTAATATTCTGAAAACATGCACAAAGTTGAAGCTGCTAAGTCAGAGCCTGTACCATTCCCAATGACTGAAGAATGGGAATAGCATAAAAAGCCTCCCTGACCTGTTCTGTTGAAACTGGACTTCTGCAGATCACCATTACCAGAGGAAGTCTTAGGGTCTCTGAGTGAGCATCTGCAGTTGAAGACCTGGTCTATGAGCATGATTTTGCAAAGGAATGTAGCAGCATTTGTGTTAGATCTGATTCAGCAACTGCTTTCCAGAAGTCCTCTCCAAGGACTTTCACCTGGAATTCAGCCTTGAACAAAGCTGATACAACAAGTAAAAAAATCATAATGATATTGTGATTGAGAAAGTTGTATCTTGACTCATATGGATTCCTACAGCAGTTTCCAAAAAAACAAGGCGTAACAGAAATAACAAAATAAGATTGACTAAGAGGATGTTTCAGAGACTTCATTAAAAATTAATAGCCATTTTTGTCTTTCAAAGTTTTATCATCTCTCAGACAGCAAAGAGAAGGATAAAGTTTTTAGCTCACTGATTTTGTCATGGAAAGAGAGAGCCAGATGATCAGCTGATACCAATTATAAATTATTGGTCAAGATTATGGAAGGAAATGAAATATGGGGGCTGACTTATCCAATTTCTAGCAGCACTGAACTGGAGCAGATGTGAACATCGAGCCCTGCAACTCTTTCCTCCCACATGTCTTTTTCTCCTCTGAATGGCAGCCCATGAAGGGAACACTTGGCTTCTCAGTGAGTTCTCATAACTCATCTAGGTTCCACAATAACAGCATATATTCCTTTGCGTTCTGACAGTGTGCAGAGACCACAAAAGTCCCCAGTGAACTTGGGGTGTTAACTTCCATTCCACTTTTCTCATCATATGCATATAGAAATGAATATGTACGGGCTGCTTGGAAGAGTCAGTACAGAACATTTACTCATGTCAAAAAAATGGAAAAAACCCTATACTGTGGAGCTGTCTTCCAGGGCTAGATTAATTTTTCAACAAAAATGTTATTTTCTGAAAGAAAGAAAGAAACCTCACTAATTTCCTCTATTTTTTTTCTGATTAACTATTCACCACTTTACATTACTATTTCACATTAGCTCACCATTTGCCCGGAACATCTAATACTAATCTTCCTGTGTAATACAAAGTTGGCTAAAATTTTCTGTTCACTCAGCTACTTCCTTTGGATGTGTAGAAAAGCCTTTCATATACCTGATTCTGTTCCTCTAAGTTTTCTAGTCACTCTGAACATCTCCAGTGCTTTCAAAAAGAGAAGTATCTGACCACTCTTTAAATACATTTTAGGACTTGTGCACAGTGGGGTTGTTATAACTAGTGTATCATGTCGAGTGTCATTTAATGCACAGGTAATAGGCATTTTACTTTTAAAATCAGGTTTTTACTTAAAAAATCCTACTTTGTCAGCCAAAAGAAAATTATTAAATGAATGTGCAAAACCACTATGACAGAATCCACAAATGTATTCCTTCACCACTTAATTATATCAGGCTTTATCATTATATCTTTGTATGACTTTTTATCCTTGTTTTTTGCATTCCTGTGCTTTATCCTCTTCACTGACAAGTTTTTAATTTAAAAGTTACAGCTGATTTGATTGTTCATTCACAACTGCACCTGCTGCAGCAATGAATCTTTAAGTTGTGCAGTCACTGTCATCACACAGCAGTGGGATGCAGTCGGATGGCAAACATACACATATACTAAAGCTACAGGAAGACTGTAAATAAATAAAAAGTAACCAAAGCAGTTTTTTACATGCTGAATCAAAAAGAAAGAAATGTTATGACACTGCAGTGACAGTGGAAGGGAAGGGAAGAAGATTTGCTAGATGCAGAAAATGACAGATACGCTGCTGTTTGGAAAGCAATGTGGAACAAATATAAAATCTGCACTGCTGCTCCCACCCTGGCAGCTTGGCTGTCTGCATTGTACAGAATCAGATCTCTAACAGTCTCATGATCCACTCTCACAGTGCAGAAATCACGCCGGCATGCCAGAGACAAGGCACCTTAAAGCCATTCCCCTTCTAGACTGAGACTGCAACACTATGAATGTTGCAGAGGAGTCCTTCACAGCTCAAATATCACTTTGATAATTTCAAAAGCTTTACTGGGGATGCAAAGTTTTCCTAAATGTTCGCCTTCTGTAGGCATGTGACCATGACATTTCCTTACAAAGATACACACATCCATTTACAGCCCTTACAGCTATGAAGAGAAGCTGTAAAATGTGAAGCAACTTCACTCTTAAAGGTTAGTAGTCAGGAGAAAAATAAAAATAATTTTAAATCATTCCAATTCGAAGCTATTCATGATTATTCTTGGCATCCAATTTTTACTTGTTTTTCACTTCAAGTTAGAAAACAGCAGAAAAGCCATAAAAATACTTCAGGCAATGGGTCTTTATGTCTGCAGAAGAAGAAACCAATGTAGCAAGGAAAAAGAAAAAATATTTTTTGTTTCTTACTAAACAATATTACATACTGAAATATACGTATCTTTGGTGTCTTCATTGGAGTGTATCTAGTACCAAACACCTTCTTATAGGCAGTGTAAAATTTTAATTTCTGGTTTGGTCCAAATTGTTCTAGCAGAGAGCAATTTTAAGACTGGAAGTACGGGACAAGCTCATAATAATTCATCTTTTGTCCAGGCCTATCAAATTATTTCTTTTCCCAAAAGCTACCCACAGTGTCGGAAGCATTGGAAAGTGGTTTTATGAAAGTATTTGGCTTGGCTTCTAAACACACCTTTGCTCTAATGTTGGAGAAACACTATGGTGTGTGTTAGGAAACTTCAGCCATGCTGATAAATAAATGACTTGCAGGTTTCAGGTTTGTTTGATGGGCTTCTCCAAGTCCATCAAAAAAAAAAAAAAAAAAAGAGAGAAAAGGAAAAAGGTAAGGAACATTCTTATTCGTAAAGCATCTTGTAATTAATAACACCACTGTGCTTCTCATCTTCTCATATAAACACAGCTGAATTTTAGATTTATCATAGGCACGTCACCCAATTGAAAGATTCATTTGCCTGCAGGATGTTTGCACACCAGCTCTCTTTGTGGGTGCACAGGAGGCTGAACAGGAAGCAGGACTGTCCTGCTTCCCACAAGTAAGTGGCCTCTTGAATTTCAGTCTGTACAGGCAGAGGATCAAAACCCAGTCATGACACAACTGTGCTTTACTTGTATAACAATATGATTTTCCTCTGGACTACCCAGTGTGATGCACACCTTGGATTTTTAATACTTGATTTCTCTCTAAGTTAGAGAGTTTAGACTTCTCTACATTCTACTGAATTTACTATATTCCCTAAAAACTAGTTTATTTATTTATACCACTAACAATGAATTTTTGCCTTGGTTCCATAATGTTTATTCTTGTGAGACACATCTTTGAAATCTACTGAGTTGCTTATATAATTAAGGACTGTGTGTTCAGACATTTAGAAAATTCACATCACTGCTTTCTATGATATTTAAAATGATATCAAAGTAGCTGCAATCAACCCAGAGGAAATTCCTTTCTTGCCATATTACAGTGATGTACACTAGAGAATAGCCCTGAATACTATAATTATTTTAGGTAGAGATTGTTTATGTTACCATCAAGACAACTACTTAAACATAAAGATGGGGGGTTAAAACCCAAATAACCTCTTAAATCTGCTCAAAACAAATGAAGTAACTTTACTGAATGTTTATATATTTTGTGATAGTTTTATCACTTTTTCTTAATAATGACAGCTTTGAGAAAATGCTACAAGCAAGGAAGCAATTACTGGTCTAAGTGTTTTTAGCCATGTGGTGATCATCTCCTAAAAAGCTTCTATAAAAAAAAAGTCTCCCTTGGTGAATTATTTTTTACAGTCTTACAGGTATGCTTCACAAAGGCTACAAAGCCATCACTATCCATATATCAAGAAAAAAATATTCTATTACATGGTTGCTAAGAAGAAATGTGTTTGTTTTGCAAAAGCTAGGACAGTATACTGCAAAACTTATGAAAATCACATCTGTCAAATTCAGCTTTTCTTATAGCTTAAGTTTAAAAAATACATGAGGGAGAGGAGAGGACAGGAGAGGAGAGGAGAGGAGAGGAGAGGAGAGGAGAGGACAGGACAGGACAGGACAGGACAGGACAGGACAGGAGAGATTTGAATTGGAAGGGACCTACAATGATCATCTCATCCAACTGCTCAACCATCAAAATTTAAAGCATGATATAAAGGGCATTGTCCAAATGACTCTGGCAGGCTGACAGTCACTGCAAAGCTTGGGGCATCAACTCCTCTCTAGGAAGCCTGTTCCAGAGTTTGACCACACTCTTGGTAAAGAAAAGCTTCCTAATGTCAAGTCCAAATCTCCCTTGATGGATGCAGCTTTGATCTATACCTAGAATTTCTTCATGGGCTAATATAGCATGCCCAATACACAGTATTGTCTGCTAACAGGGAATCAGAGGAAGTGCACTGAACTGACTACACACAGCAACAATGGAACAAAAGTAAACATTGGAATAAAATCCAAGGAAAATTAGACTGGTTTAGAAATAGGTTTTAACTGTTTCTATGTCACTATTTAATATGGACTAAAAGATTTCAGTTGACACAGAGTTGGTGAAAAAAAAAAAGCTACTTCTGTTTTCTCCATATCTTTTTAAACAATGGGGTCTTTTTCTTTGCAAACATAATTCAATTTTCATTTTGGCTTTCTCTGTAGCTCAGACTTTTATTTCAAAGTCTTGCTTTTTGTCAGAGCAGCGAAGAAAACTCAATTTAAGATAGAACCTCAGGCATGCAGAATATATCAAATAAAACTGAAAACACATTTCTTCCCCATTTCCTACACTATAAACAAGACAAATACTTCAGCACACACATGCACAAATTCCACAGTCCTGTCCACCATGAAGTAACAAAAAGAGAGAAGCTTTGAGAATTAAATTAAAGCAACCTCAGTCTCCCTGTCTTCCCAGGATTCAGCACCCTGTGCTGCCCTTTGCCTGGATATGTGTGCATGCATGTGGCAAGCCCCATCATCTGCTGTCCACCACACCACAAGAAAAGAAGTGTGGTGTTACAGCTGGAAGGACATGAATATGCCTTTCTGATGTAGTCCTCTGCCTCCAGACCCCTGCCTATTACTTAGGTTTGGCAGCTTGGGGCTGGGGCTGAGGCAGCCAGTACCATGTTTGGCCTAGATGAGACGGGTGTGGAGGGCTCAGAGTGGGTGCAGTGCCCCTTTTCATGCCCTCTGCATCACCAGTGCTCCTGGAGCTGTAGCCTTTGGGCATCTCTGAACCCCAACCCCAAAAACCCTAAAAGCAATTTAGGACTGAGGATGAGCCCCTCAGTGACATGTTAGTCCAGGCAGAGAAATGATCAGAGATACCACCCAGAAGACAACACTTATTAAAAGTAATAAACTGCTCTTTTATTCACAGCCTCCCAGTGGAAGGTGTGGAACTGGTTCTGTCTCTTGGCTCCTTATGTTACATTTATCTGCCATATTATTCAAATAGCACATGTAACTGTAGAGTTTTCAAAACTGCAGAATAAATTCACATTCATTAACTCCTACAAAAGTGTGATGGGCATCATTATTAAGAATAGAAAGTATAAACAAACCATCAATTAATCTAATTTCTCTGATTTGAAGCAATTCAGAGATGGTATGCTGTGGAAGAGAACCCTGCCAAAGTAAAGGGGCCTGCTTGGGCACTGAAAAATTCAGCACTTGCTTAAGTGCTTTATGGGACTGGCGACCAAAACAACAATACAGATTAATATAGATATTTTTTTCCAAAATGATGAAAGATGTGCCTGGCAGGGTTTTCCCACATCCCTTTGACTGCACCACTACACTAATTTTTCCTTGTCTTCTGAAACTATTCAATATTTGTGAAATGCATTCAAACAGCATTGTTTCCTTTAAAATAACCTCTCAAGGATCACACCATGCAGCCCCCGGCTGAGGCAGTGCTCCCAAAATGATGTCAATGGGAGCCCTGCCCAAGAAAGGACTATAGGATTCAGCAGTATGTGAAGAAAGGGCTTGAAATTATGGAGTATGATATCAGGATAAGCCTTATATTTCAAGCATATATTTATTGTTTTTACTAAATCACCAAAGAGTGCGGGGAGAAGACGAGGATGTCACTTTGGAAAACCATATGCTGCTTTGATTTCCAAGCCAGAACTGTGCATACTGAATGTTTATAGAATCTAGTGATATTCTCTTCTTTCTGTTTATTCCTGCCACCCAGAGAAACTCTGGCCAAGCACCAATCAAATATCCAAGCAAGCACAGGGAAAGAGAGAAAAAAGCTCTCCAGTAGGCTCGTAATTAGCAACCTAAACCTGGAAGGAGGCGCCTGGGAAGTGCCTCTGATGCATCTGGATTCCAGCGCTCACTGCGTGTCACGAGTGGTTTCGGAAATTGAGTTCTCAGTCTCTGCAAGGGGTAGGGAAGATATACACAGTATTTTTGGCTAGACTGAGCAGGGGCATATGTGGAGCAGCTGCAAAAGCAGACATCAGTCTGCTCTCAGAGACCAGTGCAGGAACAAAAAAGCATCTCTCAGCGATGACAGCTAGCTTGCTCCTGGCGTCTCCTGGGTTAGCTGTGTCTCCCTACCTGTGGGAAGCAGGGCTGCTGCATTTACTTCGCTTCAAATAAAAACAATGCAGAGTGTCCTCCTTATCACCCTGTGCTTAGGAGAGTAGTTGAAGGAGCTATTGAGGTACAAAGAAGATCTGAAATCTATCTTAATAGGAGACAATCTTCACATCCAAGTTCCAGCCTTTATATAGAAATCTTCAGGTCTCTTTCTTTTTCCTTGGAAGTCTTATTCCCTTCTCTGCTCTCACCAACTTACCCTTTACTTTCAGTGTGAGAGCTAGCAGTCTCCAACTACCCTTTTCATTCTTCAAAAACAGTAAAAGGATTATAAAAAGCATAACAAGCTCACAACATGATACACAGTATTTTACTAACAGGGCAGCTTTCACTGCCAATCACCCTCAGCACTACTTTAGACAGAATCTGGGATGCTGCTGGTGCATGTTCTACACAGATGTTGCTGCTGTCCTAAATATGGTGCAGAGAGGTCTTATTAGCATTATGAAGGGTGGTAGTCACCTACTTTTGTATATATGTATATGCAACTTCTAATTAATAATAAGTTTTTGCATACCATTAAAATAACAACAATTTTAGAGTCAGGTTGAAGCTATCAACCAAACAAAACTTGTATCTTTGATATGGAAAACTCTTTAATTTTTATAAAGATAATTTCATTTTACTATAAAATTGGTGCTCAAAAGTTCCTTTCTCTATCGCTGAAACAACTATTTGCTATGAAAAACATATTTATAGAAGGTTGCCAAAAGTGTAATAACCACACATCTGTTATTCTTCAAATACATATTTTCTAAAACATTTGATATTTACTTCACATGTAATAACAGTTATTAAATCTCTCTTAAGTCTGTTTTGTGGAACCATAACGTAAAGCATTACACACATAGGCGAAGCACCATGGGAACAAATGCAAAAAGGGAGTAGAAGTGCTGTTAGTAGCTGAATAGCTTACTAGTCACATTACAAACTACAACTCAGAGGAGTAAGAAGAGTGCTGGAAGTCTGGAAACCCTGCAGGATGGTGAATTCTAAGAGATCCAATATAATTAATTTAAAGTTTTAAAATTGTTAGATAAGTTATAGGTCAACAAATATGTAAAACCAGAAGACATTCCTGTAATCACTACTGAATCTATTAGACAAGGGCATAAACTTCATCATCTGGTAGCTCAAATTAGAGAATTTCAGGTGCTTTTAAAAAGTCTTCCTTTGCTTTTAATTTTCCACAGCGTGGCAACATTTCCCTAGCAGCATTTCCTCAGGCTGGTGGTGGCTCTTTGCAGGCTCTGCACTGCAAGCCTCACCCCAGCCATGAGCTGAAAAGACGCTACTGACTGCATTGCAGGAGAAGACCAGCTCTCTGACTGAACTGATCCTCTTTCCTTTCGAATTTTAACAGGCTTTGTGCATTAAGCTCTCTTTAATTGCCAGAGCAGCCAGGAAACAAGCACAGTCACTGTTAATTGTTCATAACTATTCCACTTGAGATTTCGAGTGAGCCTCCCAGCAACAGGACACAAGGAAATGGCCTCAAGCTGTGCCAGGGGATGTTCAAGCTGGACATCAGGAAGAATTTCTTCACAGAAAGAGTGGTTAAGCATCGGAACAGGCTGCCCAGGGAAACAGTGGAGTCACCATCTCTGGAAGTGTTCAAGAAATAACTGGATGTGGCACTTAATCCTATGACTTAGTTGACAAGGTGGTGTTTACTTAAAGGATGGACTCTATGATCTATGAGGTCTTTTCCAACCTTATTGATTCCATAATCCTATGATTTTCACTGGGTTCTGAACGTGACTGAAAAAATCTTAAGCCATTGAGGTGAGCAATGCCTTCTAAAACAAATTTTTAGCCATGTTTTAGTTTGGAACAAAGTAAAAGAGAGCTGAGTGCTTTCCAGACATTTTTATGCATATGTGGCTGCCATCGTAATATGCACAAGCAATGAACGATAATCTTGATGTCAACAGTTGCAAAAAAGTCATCCTATTTATCCATAAGTCTACTTGCTTTAGCACACTAAAGGTTTTTTAAAAAACCATTAAAGTGATGTCTTGCTTGGCATGACAATATCACACATGCTCAGCATTTTAAACCATGTTTCTTATAAGAAAGCACAATACAAAACAATATTTTTCCTAAATCTCAAAACTGATCCTTAATGTTCTTCAGAAAACACAGTCAGGAGCTGCAGTCTAGATCATGCTGGACAAAGGTGGTGACTACCATAGTATGTTACATTTAGATTGTCTGTAATGTCTCAAAAGACAATCAATAACATAAAGATCTTCATTTATATCTATCAAAGCCACATATACTCCTTTTAATTGAAAAGCTCTTAACTCCAGTCATTTCCTGGATATAAAGCTACTTTACTCGAGCTCCAGCATTTTTAATTTCCCTTGCATTGAAAAGCAGCATCCTCAGCTCACAAGTAATGCTTACATAAAAGCCTCACAGTCAGATCTCTTGGTGCCACAATGTTTTTCAGGATATGAAGACAAGAGTAATGTAAACACTCTACTATTACAGAATAAACACCATGTAGCCACAAAGCAGTGAAGACATCACCTGTAAATTATATGGGAATAATTTCCTGCAATGTAAACTGACTGTCTATGTCTCCTGTTCCTCAATGCACTCTAAAACAGCTTGTTGAGAACAATTTATATGGATCTTCAAATTTTAAAGCCAAGATAATTCCTCCTTAGGGCATTATTTCATGTCTCTCCTTTTCTGTATCTAAAAATCTTGCTTCCTCCCTCCTGAATGAGAATGTCCTAGCTCAAACAACACATTTAAATGCTATTGATTTTTCACAGCTGACTCAGGTGTGCCTAAGTCAAAAGCTTGCAGAGAATAGAATTTTAAATAGCCAGACATGCTTCTGCTGCTTCTTTCCCTAGAGTTTATATAAATAACACAAGAACAGCTGTATGGGATCAGAGTTAACATAGATATAGCCCGCTAACTTGTCTCTATGGGTGGCCAAAATGGGATTCCTACTGAATAGAACAAGATTAGGGAAAGGATGTGGTGATAGATCCCCAGAATAATCTCTCAGCTTTGAGAGATCCGCAGACCTGGGATTTCTACTGCTGTAACTGCAACTTAAGTGTGATTCCAGCATCCCGGTATTACATACAGGAGTGTGTTTTCTTTGGAAACTATTCTTTGAGATACAAAAAATACTGATCTTAAGCAATAACAGACAATATGATATTAAGCAAATATTGCTATAAAGGAGTTAACACTGAACTTCACATATATGTTACTCATTAACTTTTTAGTCAACCAATTCGAGAAGTTGTGGATGCCCCACACCTTGTGTTATAAGACAGGCTGGATGGGGCTCAGAACAACCCAAGTCACAGGGTTAGGAACTAGATGATCTTTAAGGCACATCCATCCAAGCCATTCTATGATTCTATGTTATATTCCTGTCATTAAAAATCGTGTGTTAAAAATACAGGTAAGATAATGGATATTACTATTTTAAAGACCCCAAATCTTAATTGTTATATCTGTATTAAATGCTTTATCTTCCTTTTTTTCTCCTTGCCAGTTCTCTGAAAGAGCTGGTAAGAGAACACATTTGATTCTATGTCTGTGATAAGAAAAGTATTCAAATCTTCACCTCATCTGTGCTAACTAATGTGCTGCTTCAGATAAAGTTACCCCAGGGTGACAATCAATCTCTCAAGGTGCAGAAGTGCCATTTAAAAGCCTTTCTGCCTTTCAAACAAGAGTGGAAATAATGGGATTGGCACAGAAATCCCTTCTACATATTTGCCTTATGTCAGGAAGGCCTCTCAGCTCTAATTTAGTCTATTAGGATTTCTCCATCTTTCATGTGGTACATACCTTGCATATACAGAGCTAGCATGGATTCTCCATGTTTTAAAACATCTCACAAGTTGGAAATTGACACCAAAAGACTTCTAATGAGCTCAACTAAAAAGACGCTGACCCTTTTCCATTCTCACTTTCAAACCACAGACATAGAGTATCAATTCATCCTAGAACTCCTCAAAACTTTTTTTTTTTTATTCTGATAGACACAAGAAGCACCAACAAGTGCTAATTAATAATCTGGGTGATGAAAGAATCAATAGTTTATTGTAGTGCCCTGCAGATATCTGTGGTATCATGCTGAATGAAATGCTCATCAGGAACCAAACTGGATATAACTTCAGGAAAAAAAAATCCAACCTGTTAAAAAAAAACCTTTAAGGACATTGAACTTAGCAAATGAGAGTGTTTAATTTTCAACAATATCCAGAACTTCAAGAGGAGAGTAGATTCTTCTGCTAACCATTCGTAGAAGAATAAAGATGACACTGAGCATCTGAATCCTTCTTTACTTTACATCACTCTTTACTGGACTTGGCCTATTTTACAAGACAGACATGAGTTTCTGGTATGATGATCTTGTGGCTAAGTTTATCTGCAAGAAGTTCTTGCACTTGAGGAATGCTGCATATTGAATTTTCCTCTGGTGCTGAATAGCTCTCTGCCAGCTTTGCTCCTCTTTCAACTTCATTAACTTTTTTCAACTCATATGTCAGAGATTACAAGATCCATGGAAAAAATAACATGAGTGAGAGCAATATTTTCATTCATAAGTAAGACTTGTGGCCAAAAGGTGTGTCCCTGTTTTTAATATGAGCATGCTGTATAGTTGCCAGCAAACAATATGATAAGCCAAGTTCATATGATGAATAAGCTGCTTCAGACTGACTCGGGAAAGAGAAGAGGACACAAACAGAAAAGCTGAACACATATGTGCATGACACTGCATGACTTCTACTCTAAATTTGAGGTCATTGATACATTCAATCAACTAAAATAAATAACTGTGCAAAATACTGTGCAGTTTTTCTTCCTTACCTCTTTGCACTGTTAAGGAAATAAATTCATGGCTTACCTTTCAAAACCAATCTGCCGTAATGTTTTCTCCCATGTCGAACCTGCACAAAGAGGAGAAAAAACAAACACCCTCAGTAAAGAACTTGTTTTGTATGAACACTCCTCTCCTTTTCTTGTGCAGCTGGGAGCTGTATATCACGGAGATTTTTCCACCTCTAGAGAAATACTTTTAAATGACATGTGTCTTCCCCAGAGTGGAGAACTGTTGAGAAAGGCTACCACTGGGTGACATAACTGTGAGAGTAGTATCAGCCTACACAACTGTACATTGCAGAGCAGCTACAGTTCACTGCAATTCCAAGGGTGGTCTCCTCTGCTAGAGCAATGGGATCTAGAAGCACTGAGCAGGCATCTCACCTCATGCACTCTTCACATTTCAGCTTTTCACTTTACTGTAGTATTTGCCTGATTCTTGCTGAAAGTTTTACAGCTCTTTCTGAAATCCAGCCCTTTTATTTTTAAGCAAAAGCATGAACATGTATTCTTTCTTTATTGTTTAACCCTTCATATTCATACAAGCAGCTGAAAAGGACTGTTACTGAAAATGATCAAGGACTCAGCCCCACAAACTACTCAAATGCACAGACGCATCCAAAGAATTGCCCTCAGTATTTCTGATGAACTTAATATAAATTTTACCTAGGTTTTTCTCCAAAACAACCCTCACACACACTGTAAGCACTAGGCATTCAGTTTTTCAGTTCCTGGAAGTTTTCTTGCTTTTTGCCAGTCTCTTTTTTTTTTCAACTATTATGAGGTCATTATAAACACAAGCTACTAAGAGCACAAATAACTCAAGTCATGCAGGTCTGCTTGGCAAATGTGTAGGAGGACATGAAGCTGCATCATAGTTTGCTCTCTGTCCTTCTATGCTCCTGTGGGAAATGCAACAGCACTGCATGCCATGTAAGCAACTACAATTCTTTTTGAATGATTCATCTCAATCATTTACTGAATTCTCAAAATCAGAGAAGTGACAATAATTCCTATTGCCTATACATTCTACCACCTAAAGGGAAATATAAATTAGGAACACAAAGATTCCCTGTGAATGACATTAAACAGCCCTTTTAATTGCCCCCCATCAGTGCAAAGCAGGCAGGGACTTCAGGCCCATATCCAGCAAAACATGCAGCAGAAAGAGACTTCAAAACCAAGGTGGAAAAAGCTCTACCTTCACTATATGGGTAAAAAAAGAAGTAAAATTCTGTTCTGGAATAACTGAGCAGAGTCAATTGTTTGATGAGTAGCAAGAGCTTCTTCTGTGGCACCTGTATTTGCCTGAGATAGGGCAAGACTTCTGCCTGCCTAATTACATAAGACAATACCCCTCATTACACTGAGTAAATATTTTAAGAAAAGAAGTCCTCTAAAGATATCTCTAAATCAGGACAAGAAATACTCTCACACATTTATTTAAAATAAACGTGAAAAACGAAAATAATGTCTAGCACAATGAACCATGAATGACTGAGATAAATAAAGACCTGCTCCATCAATGTATCCCCCAAATCCATTACCTTCTGCTCATCTCTGGAGTGTAACTGGTTTCCCGAAGCATCTATGAATCAAGTCATTGTTAAAAAGTTGATTGTGCCACTCCACAGGTAAGTGCAGGGCGGACACAAGCAATTCTCCATATATTGTATGCAATCTCCTGGCTCTGGAAGAGTAGCCAACAGTTTTTGAACTCTGAAGATTTGAAGAGTGTTGAAGAAAGGAAATCTCAACAGCACTTCCTAAAGCAAGGACCAGCACTGGCATCTTTAGTCCAAGTTTCTATGCCTTCCACTGTTATGTATAATTGTGTATGAATTTTTCACCCCACGACTGGCTACACTTCATTGTAATATATAGAGAGAGTCCTACTGAAGAGAGAGAGGGGAAAGAAAGAGAGAGAAAGGAAAAAAGCTATAGAGGAAAGGGAATTTGGTCTCCATTGGTTTGAAATAATCTTTTGGCTGCAGCTGGCCACCAGAATACTCTTTGAAATGCATCTGACTCCTCTGAAGCAAAGCCTGCCAAGAACACAACTAACATTTCATATTAAAAAAATTAATCTTTTTTATGGAGTCCTATATTAAAATGTTTGTGATCTAAACATCGTGTTTCAAGACTTGCCAATTCTATTCACAATAGTATCAATTTCTACACCACATTAGGAGCCAAAAGTAAATACCCTGAGGTAACAGAAGCACTAAAAAGAATAGTGCTATTAAAAGTCTAGAAAACTTCTATTTGATTTAAACCTTACCCGTTGCTTCCAAAACATAAAACAGGATTTAAGTCACATGATTCTCATTAAAATCAAGAAAGGAGTTAATCAAGAATTGAAGATTTTATACTGCTCCTAAGGAAATCAGTATTTGGTTATTCAATTCAGTCTTTCTTTCTGCTGGGACTGGGGAAAATATTCACCTGTTGACTTTCAGAATCAATCAACTACTACACTTGAGTCACTAAGTTAAGGTGGCTTCCTTTTCCTTTCTTTTTTTTTTACCACCACAACAAAAATACCTTAACTGTTTATAAGAATGCCTTAATCTGGTACCCATGTAATTAAACTTTTTTTTTTCCCAAGTATTTGTTCCAGAGTGCCCAACCATTCTCATTTATTTTGAAAACTCTGTTTCATATTAACAGCTCTAGCTTTAAAATACTTCAAAGTGATGAAGCATAATGCACTTCCAGAATTTCTGTTCACATTTAGTAGGAACAGTGGTAGCATGCATACCATGCTTATATATGCACTCAGTGAAATCCTAGCATAAGAATGAGTGTATAAGAATATGAGATTTAATAAGATAAAATCCAGAACACCTTCCTTAAGTGAAAAGTTGCCTTCTTTGACAGGAAGGCTTTCATTCACACGGCAGTTGTCGTGTTTAGTTTGGCTTGGGTACAACTCTCTGTTCACAATGAACTCACTATGGATGAGAGGACTCACACACCTCTGCAAGGTTGTTGGCGTTTACAAAACATGAAGGTGCCTTGCTGCTGAAGTGCACTGGTGGGCATAGGGGAAACACACAATAACATATTCACAGGATCACAGAATCATGGAATACCAGGTCAGAAAGGACCTCAAGGATTATCTGGTCCAACCTTGGACAAAAGGACAGGCTAGACAAGATGCCCCAGCACCCAATGACCAATGCTGGGGAAGAATACATCCTTTCATGGAGGTTGCACAACTATTCACCTTGAGCCACATCATGCCCTCTCTGCCACTGCTGCAGAGATCTGTAGCTGCTGAGGAAGAAGTCTGGCATGCACTGTAACTGAAACTCATGCCTCCTGTGCCATTCCCATGCACAAAAGCATGAAGGTCCCTGCAGATCCTATGGTCCCCATGACTATGAGCAGTGATTACAACAGCTTGCTGCCTTCTCGTTCCTCCAGATTTAGTGGCTACTTTAAGAACTACATGCCCGTGCCTGACCCTGCTCTTGAGGTTTTCTAACAGTAAGAACAACAATTCTTGCATTCTTTTCTTACTGTGATCTGACATAAGGACCAGAGGGGAAAAAAAATAGGGCTTAACTGAACCAAAAGACAACGTCTGACATTTTTCAGTAAGCATTAAGTGAGCCTTTCAAAATTCAAGTATACAATCGGAATTATACAAAGATCTCCAAAGACTGGAATAGGACAAAATATCTGTTATTTCCATCAATCCAAAGTCAAAAAGGTTTTCTTGGAGCCTGTCAGTGGGGTGTCACAGAGAGTCACCCAGACTCTTTGAAGGAATGAGCAAGGTACCAGACATACCCCATCATACTTAGCTCATGAGTAACATGCACGTGTGGCATACATAAACCTGTTATGATACTTCAGAAACAGGCAGATATTCTTGAAACAGTAACTTCAGTGGTCTTTATCCTAACATTTTGGAGGAAAAGAACTTCTGAAGAACAGCTGAATTTGTAATGATTGGAATATTCCTATCAATTTCAAAACTTTGATCCTAAGCCAGTGATGCTTACTAGTATTCTCCAAACCATGAGAAAAAAAAAAAAGGGAAAAAACCCTTTCACATATTCAAGTGATACAAAACAGAGATATGGAATACTCCAGAAATGGAAAGAAACACAGAAACACTTTGCTAAACCTTTCCATTGCAGGTGCCACTTCTCACAACTCTGCTTCTCAAACAACAGAGAAGAGGGCAGAAATTTTCAGAGTCCAGCCCAGCCAGACTAGCTGGGGGACCTGAGTTTCTTGAATGCACATCTTAAAGCTCTCAAAGAATTGGATGAACACACGGGCTTGTACTGCTACAGCTTCTTTTTCAGTAGAGACACACATACTATATAAACTACTTGAGGGTTTGCAGTCTATTTTCAATGGATTGGGAAACATTGTTCTGATGTACATTCTCCTTCATCACCTCAGTACTCACTAACAAGTAACTAACAAGTGTTACTATTACTAATGAGCTGAAATGTTCAACTGCAATTGATAAAAACTGCCATATTTGGAACATACTTTGTCAGCAGCTTCATTATTTACAGCCTTTACAGTTGTTTGTTCCTAACAGCAAGCTTCTATCTTCTTCCAAACAAAAACTAAAAAAAAAAAAAAATTTTTTTTCAGAAATCTTACTTTTTCTGCTGTTTAATAAATATAAAACCACAGGTTTTATGAAACCAAACATTAGTTTTGACTAAAGAAATGTAGGTGGCATAGGGAAGAACTTTTTCTTACTTGCTGCAGAGTATCATAGAGGTACTGTTAACATTTTCTTACCTGTACATTGGCTATCCAATAGTTAGTTACATGCAATGTGACTCTTACAGAAATAATCATTTCTCTCATGTGAAGGGCATCAGTGCTACCTTGGCATTTAGCATCCATTTATCTATTTGGAGAAATAAAGCTCTCTTACACTTCCTCTTCCCTTGATTCAAACTACTTAGCCTGCACCCTCCACTTCGTAATTTAATCACCAGGCTATCATCTGGGATAATGACAACCCTTTCTTTTAGCATGAGATCTCCGAGTATGGCATATTACAACTCTGCTGCATTCATGCTGATATTTTAATTCAGAACTGGAGAGTATTTCTCGGGCAAATCTCTTACCATGCTTTGGTTTTCACAACAGAGTGACCTTTGAGTGCACAAACTGGATTCCTTTCTCATGAAACTAAAGCGCAGCCCAAGGACCCAACTGGTGTGTTTCAGCCTCCAGCTATTTTTCTGTCTGCATGACTAAAGCAGAGCTAATCCACACTCAAAACACATCAAAACATGGCAGCAAAGGACTCTGCACCAAATGCTTCCCCCTATCACACTGTGCTGCTTGCTGAGGCAGATGCAGCTCACTCCACCACTCCCTGTGCCTGTCCTGGAGTGTTCCCAGAAAAGCTTCCCAGTTACACTCACCCTGAGGGATGAAGAGTACTCCCCTGTAAGATTGTTTCCTGGGCTGTACAGAGCCCATCCAATGTACTGTGCAGGAGCCTTTCTACTGCTCTGATGTACAAACAGAGTAGGACTGGATGCTCAGCACTGTCACACCCCAGGGAACCAAATGTGTAAGGCAAGACAGCCGATTATTTAATTTTTAAAGCCACTCCTCAAAGAGAAGAAGGAAGGGGAAATCTGGGCTGCTACAGTTTGCCGTGCATGCTGAAAAGACTAAAACCACCAGTAAAATAGAAGCTTAGGGCCAGTGGTCCAGGATTCTGTCTAGATGAAGAAAGTGATTGCTGACTATTTACCAGGAAAGAGTCATATCAAGAAGAAAGATCAGATGTTGCAAGTCTTTACTTGCCTTCCACTCATACCAGTTTTCAACAGATTATTTTACTGAATAAAGAGCACAGATTTGATCCTTCCATAATAATGTCATGGGAAAGATTTACTGTGTATTTTCTCCTCTGAGGAAAATAATAAATTACTATCGTGAGATATAAAAATTGCTTTCCAATAAAAAAGAAGTCTTGACTCATTCCATGTTAACCGGAAAAATAATCACCATTAAAAATGCTAGTTCTCCTCTAAGGAGATGTTAATGAGTGGGAACTTTTAGTCATAAAATGAGCAGAGGAGGAATATAGAGCAAAGTGCAAAAGTACTGACACTACTTTTGTGTGTGTGCACACATATGCGTATTGCTTTAAGGTGAGCATTAAGAAGACAACAGCTATGGTAAAGTGATTAGCAGCTGTATGTGAACAGTCACCTCTTCCAGCCTGTGGCTTCCCTGGGACCTCTGGGGGTCCAGATACGTGTCAGCAGAGCTCTCACAGAGAAGTGGGAACCCTGAAAGCAGCTGCTTCACAGGCCTAATCCATATTCTGTTTTTTTTTTTTTTTCTTCAGTATCTTGATTAGCACTTAGAACTGGGGGACCATTGGTTTTTTAATTGACCATGTAACTTATGATAGACAACACCATGTGAAACATCCCTTAGTGTTTCACCTGGGATATAATTGATCCAGCATCTTGCTGGAGGCAGGGACAGATCCCTACTGGATGGTAAAACCTGTGTCTTTGAGCCTTATGCAAAGTTTATAGAAAAAACTGGAAAGACTTGCATTGAGTTAATGGGCTTTGATAATTCGCTGAAATAAATAGCAATGAGGAACACTAAAAAAAAAAAAAAAACCAGTTTCTATATGTGAAAAT